>JAQSVV010000379.1:0-243204 GCA_036375495.1 Agrotis segetum
GCGTCTCAAGCGTTGCAGGGGTACATATTTGAATATCGAAGATTAAAATATCTACGCTTAAAATATCGATGTTTAAAACATCGAAAAAATATCGATTGTAACAAAATACCGAAAAATGTTACATCTACCCTTAAAACGTCAAAGATTGAAATGTCGGTTGATTAAAATGTCGAATGATTCAAAATATCGAATGACATTATGTCTAAGTTCTAAATATCAACGTTTAATACATTGAAGTTCATAATATCTACGTTAAAAATACCTACTAGTTGAAATATCGGACAGAAACCGGATAAAAAGTCGGCCTCGCTTTTGCTTCCTTAGTGAAATTGCTGATTACCACCTACCTTGATTGGTGGAAGTCGACGGAGCCCCGCCTCGCGGGGCTCTTTTTTCTGTTAGCAAGGTTTTTTTTCTGTTAGTAACCTAGTCCGAGTCGGGGTGCTCAAAGTCCGGAGCTCGCTTCGCTCGCTCTTGCGTCCTTAGTCAAATTGCTGATTTCTACCTACCAAGGTAACTGGAAGAATTTCGGATGCAAGAGCGAGCGAAGCGAGCTCGGAACTTGGAGCACCCCGAGTCCCCGACTCGGACAGGTTAGGTTCGATATTTAGGACATTCGATAATCTGTACTTTGATATTTAGGACATTCGATATTTAGATCTTTCGATATAACTTTTGTAGATATTTAAATCACTACATAGTATAAAACAAAGTCGCTCTCTCTGTCCCTATGTCCCTTTGTATGCTTAAATCTTTGAAACTACGCAACGGATTTTGATGCGGTTTTTTTTAATAGATAGAGTGATTGAAGAGGAAGGTTTATATGTATAATAACATCCATTAAATAGTGGAGAAGTACTGTTATTTTTGAGGTTTCTAATGTGATGTCGTAAATAATTACATTTTTTCCGCTTACTTTGCAAACGCAGGCTGAACCCTACGAGTTTTATCAAAATAATGTACTAAGTATTATACACATTGAAAAGGTCTACAGAAAAGTCCGTGATGCTATATGTCTATCTCTTATGGATAACCTTTTTACGACAAATAATGGCTAATTTTCGAAGCGATTTTAACCAATACAGCATTAATCCTTAACCAATTAAATACCTTGAATACATTGTTCATTTAATATAGATCTATATGGCCTTTTACACCGTATGATTTAAGTGAATATTTTCGAAGATATTACAGATTTAAAAATTGCGGGACGTAGCGTTTGCGGCGGTACCGGCCGGCCGCCCGGTGCGGCAAGAGCGACTTTGTTTCATACTATGTAGTGATTCTGTAATATGTTGTAAAAATAAAATAAATAGTTAAAAATGTAAAAAGTAAATAAGTAAAAATGTAGTGTATGAATTTAGATATTCCAAAGATAGCTCAGGAAATCTTCATGGTATAGGGAAAGGGGGATTGTTTTACTCCAAATTTAACGCGTGCGGGCCACAGGCAGTAATGAATTATCAAAACCGGAGCGGGCCGCTATGTTTTTATATACAACTTATCGCACTAAGCCACTGGATACTTCGAAGGTTCAGCAGTATTTAAAGCAATAAAGCATCTACTTTACAGGAATCTAAACTAGATTGAATCACTACTGTGAAGTCAGCATACATTATCTAATAACATTATAGCAACAGGCCAGAAAAAAATCATCGAGACTTTCTATGTATATAAGTTAATTTACATTTTTGTAAATGCATCCAACGATAGGTATAGGAGATAATTTTATATTTATAGGAGAATTAAAAGCTTTGTATTGCGTCGTTTTCATGTGAGCCCTTTTAAAACAGACTTCCAAAAGGGTTTGAAGCAGAATTTGCACTGAAATGTTTCGCAAAATGTGCACTTCTCGAAATGAGCAATTCAAAAAATAAGCAATTCTAAAAGTAAGCACTTCTACTAGGTTACTGAATATTTTTGTTTAGCACAAAGTTTCTACGTCCAAGTAATGTTTATTGTCTATCATTTGCAACTACATGGCGATTCAATTTATTAATTAAAATATTTATATGAGGACACCCTTCCTATCGCCCCTCATAAAGTGTGAGTTTACGTTGGAAGTGGAGGCGCTGCTGCTCAACTTGACGTCTTGAGGCCGGTCGCTTGATCCACGCTTATCTTTTGACATCTGTGCGACCTGTTGAAGCAAGAGAAAAGTAAATTCAGAGGATACCTTCTATGAGTTGGTATCGTCGCATATTGGTAAGCGTCCACAGGTCGGCCATTTCTGCGGCGATGATGCGGGATTTCTGTATCAGCAGCGATCGGATTGCCGACGCGAGTATCAGCAATTGGATTACCAATGCCACCTTCATCGCGTCCACTGATCGGCATTCCGAATGATGTCAACGGTACGCATCGCATGTAGGCATTGCCGATGATCCGTCCGTACGATGCGGATCTGTGGACGCAGTTGTAAGTTTTAATACAAACTAAAATCCGTTACGTACGATACGTCCGATACGTGCGATGCGGACCTGTGGGCGCTTACCATATAGCTTTGCTGTGTTGAGGAAATTCTAAGTCCCAGTAGTCGGAGACCTCTCGCGCCCGGCATTGGTTGCGGCCATGCTGCGGGGCGAGACGGAGTGGGAAGCGGTCAGCTCTTTCTGCGAGGCAGTAATGCTCGTAAAGGAGGAGGCAGGCCGCGAGCGAGAGAGGACAGCGTCCTCCCTCCGCCCCAGCCGCAGTGGTAGGCGCCCACGGCGACGGACGTCGCAAGATGATCTCCGGCCACCGTAGGCGCGGGCATGCGGGCAGCGAGTAAAGGGCAACTCGCTGCCCGACCAAGGACCATGCCCGGGTCGACGGCGCGTTGTGTCCCACGCGCGCCTCAAAGAGCGTCAGCATAATGACGGGGCCCCCCTCTCAGAGGGCCAAAGCCTGCCGGGGTCGCGGGATTATTCCCTTACCGTAACCCCGGAACATAACAGGCTATGAAGGACACCGTGGATTTTAGTCAGTAGAAGTCTGACAGTTCCTCCCGCCCTGCCCGGGATTGGAGGACTCATTTGATGATTTTACCAAGCTAAAAAAAAAAAAAAGTCCCAGTAGTGGGCACATTAAGGCGGGGCTATGACATGTCGTGTTACGGGCCGTAATGTACCATTCGCAACGAGCAATGAACAGCTTATTGGTCGTTGCGAGTACCTTGTTTCCCTGTACTGACTGCATGAACACTCAATTCTAAATTCTCAATTTCTTTATTGCATTCCAAAATATACATAATTAAGTAAGTTTACATTAGCTGGTGGGTTGTAATGTCGACACAATTTTGGACCCTGTCGGGCACAGCAAGGCAGGGTCAAATCTTCGGTCTTTCTTCAATTTACACAGCACTCGCTGTGTCAGATAACGAATGGGTTTTATAATTATGATGTAGAATACTTTTTTTTCTTTTTTTTTATTTCATTAGATATTATTTTCACCTTGAGTCATCCTAAAGCTAAAATACTTGTATCGCCTACACTAACGCCGTTTGTAAAGTATTTTCTTACGAGAAAACAAACCACCAATTTAGACTTTAACGTTGCTTTCCGGAAAATGTAGTAATTACACGAGTTAGAATTCATTACCAACTAAAATTAGCGTATGAATAAAGTATACTGTCGTATTGTAACAATAGACTTAGCATATGAATGAAACAACAAATAACAAAGAGACGACAATCAATACGGTTGATTGGCCTTATAATTAATTCATATTTCAGATAAATAACTTACTTAGAGACAGTGATATAGAGATTAAGGAACCATTTTCCCATTAACCATGACGCGGTTCAACAGATTCCAACTACAAGTGAAAATCAACCTTACCAATACTAAGAAATAAGGATGCAATCCGATTGACTTGACGTTGTCGTGGCGATCGTGCTTTGTTTTTCATCTACCCGTAGATATCAACGTGCTTAATGTCATATGTCGTAGTGGTAAGGTTGATTTTCACTTGTAGTTGGAATCGGTCGAATCGCGTCGCATCGCACCATGGGTGAGCTCCCGAACGGTCTTTTTTTTCTTCAAAATTGCATATTAGGTCTAGTTTAGAAAGCCAGCAATTCAATCCATTGCAAAATTCTTTCGTCTCTATCATACATTCTCTATTGGCACTATTCGCACACTACACGCTTACCACATTGAGCTAGAGCGACAACGCATTGGTGAGCTGCGCTTACGGTCACTATTATGTGTTGGGATGCGATCCGCGTACGGTGAACGATTTTCATAAAAAAAAGTTTTGACTGATTCGCGGCCCTCTTAAAAATGAACTACGGCACTGTAACCCAAAGATAAGCTGAAGGAACAGTATAGATTAAGTCAATCATGTCTGACAGTCCCCTTCACTCTACCTATAAAGAGTACTCATTTGATGATTTTTATACCCCAAAAAAAGTGACAATCTCACCGATAGACCACGTTTGCGGTCTCTGTAATACTGAAACAATCCACGTTTAGTGCGCGATTCATCATCATCTGCCTAGCCTTTTCCCAACTATATTGGGGTCGGCTTCCAGTCGAACCAGATGCAGCTGAATATCAGTATTTTACGTGGAGCGAATGCATATCGAACCTCCACAACCCAGTAACTGGGTAATACGATACTCCATGGTAAGACTGGTTGTCAGATTTTAGAGCTTCTGACTAACAGTAACGACTACCAAAGATCTACGAATGACAGCCGGGGCCAACGGCTTTGCGTGCTTTCCGAGGCACGGAGGAAACTTTGATTTGGATTTCTCTATATTGTGATCCTGTGACAAAAGTGTACCATTTGTCACAGGATAAGGAAATTGTACAGGAATAAGGTACAAGACCTTGTTCCTGTACCTTCTAAGTTAATTATTACGATTCATACTCACAGCATCGTCAATAGCTTTGAACTGCCAGTTCCAATGTACTCGGTACAGGAACGGTCTGTGGTCGAAGCGGTTGTCGTCGGGACTGTACGTCTCTGCGTGGTACGATGGAGTGAGGACGGTCATCTTGTGTCGATTGATCGCGTAGCAACGGAAGAAGTGCTTCACTTTCTCTGCCACCTGAAAAATAAACTTTATTGAGTACATATTGGAACGAGGGATGGAAATGGTATCAAACTGGGTTCGAGAAGTGAAGAAGTCTTTCTTCGGAGGAACTGCCCTGAGTCTACTGGACCTTTTATTTTGTTACCGTGATAAAATCACCAAATGAGTCTTCCCACCCCTACTGTCAGACTCGTACTGACTAAAATCCACAGTGTCCTTCAATAGCTCTTTACGTTTCGGGGACACTGTGATTCGTAAGACCCGCGACTCCGGCAGGCTTTGGCCCGCGCGTGAAACTCAACTTGCCGTCAAACCGGGCATGGTCTATGGTCGGACAGCGAGTCGCCCATTACTCGCCGCCCGCATGCCCGCGGAGTCTACTGGACATAGATTTATTCAACTTCAACTTAAGCATAGTGAAAAATATTACGTAAAAGACTGGCGCAGTCGGGTGAAAAATTCGTGTACCGCACTAAAGAACAAAACATCATGAAAACAATCATCGATCACGAAACATTCGGTTAGTGCGTGTGGACGTAAATTAGCAACTTGCGGACACTTCTATTTTTGTTTTCACAAGTACGATTGTAGGCAAGAAGTGATCGAATGTTTAGCTGTTTCAAAAAGTTGGCATCGTGATACCGATTACTTGAAAGTATAAAAGAGTAGTTCAAGTGCGAAGTAGACATCGTGCCATGCCAACAGTTGGAAGTAATCGATAGGGACTTATGCTTTTTTCTAAGTACAATCGACCAAGTGGAATTATGACCCACCATAAGCTTATTTTCCCAGAGACATTCAAATACAATTAGGTCCACATTCGCGTAAATGTCCATGGTAACGACTTTGATCTTTGTCAATTTGACAGATTCAAACGATTTATTGTCAAAATGGGTCATGATTCCACTTTGTCGATTGTACATCCTCACCTCTTGCGGCGTACACTTATCACTCCACGTATGCACAAGCTTATGGAACATGCTGAACGGTCCGCAGTGCTGCGTCTTCCGCAGTCGTCCGAACTCCGACAGTTCTGCGTACGTCATGCCCATGTCCTGCTCGTCTGTCTGAGTGATCTGACCGTCTGACAGTGGCTCCAGTTCCGCTGTCGGAGGCGCTTGTAAGATCTCTGAGAGAGATGGCAAGAAGAATCTGTGGGAACATAAAAAAGTTGTGGAATGACTAGCAAAGACGAAGGGCAGTGTTGCTGCGGCGAGCGGCGACCCCAAATCACAGAAGATAAATAGTTATAGCAGTATGGCCTTTCCGATTTGAAAGAAAGAAAATAGGTTTATTTGGCACGCATTTGGCACACAGTTATACATCAGAATACAATAGAAACTACTTAACTACGATTTACTTTTGATAAATGTAGGTATATCTGAAAGGCAACCGTATTAATAAATCATGATACCGCGTGTGATTTTTATATCATTTACATTAGGTTTAAAATTAAAAGAGGATTACATACCGAAAAATTAAAAATGATTGTATTAAACAGTGTGATATTTGAAACGTAATCTAACTACTATTATACAGCTTGGCCAGAACGGATTGAAACGGAACTAATCTTTTTATTTCTGACAACGTTTTAAAATCTTTGATATTTGATGTAAACAAAGGCCGCAGGTTTGTTAGATTTATTATTCTGCCATAAAACGTATTGGGTGAAAAAAAACAATCATTCAAAGTGCTGGTAGCGAGAAGACAGTGGCGAATTCCGATTTTCTACAGTTTTTTGCCAAGCTGTACATTAAAGTATGAAGTGCGTGAGATATACATGCAACTTTGTTACTCTTTCACAAAAAAACTACAGAACGGACACATAACACATAGGGCACTTTTTATCTCGATATTTCGTTCGAAGCATAATTAGGATTATCACGCGTGAAGTTCATAATATTAGCATAAAGGTAGCCCGACTATATCAACTGAAAAAATACTTTATTAATTTCCACTTACCTATTCTTAGCATACTGTAAGAAGGACTTGAGATCAGTCTTCGATATACCGCCAATAGGGTTCACATCGGCACTAGAGCAGTCGTACTTGGTCATATACCCGCGCAAAGCTTCGTCCACGTTGGAAGAACCTAGCACCAGCAGCCCGCCCGGTCGACCACGCACCCACAGCATCAGCTGAGCGAACAGGTAGGAGAGGACCATGCGCAGACGAGCCTGAAGGAAGAAAACAAACCTATGGTTAAATTGGTTAAGTTAAACTTTGCAAATATGTATATCTTAACACATTTATCAAGGCCGCCAGGATTAACGAATTACCGTCACCCCGAAAAGTTTAACTATTAAATTAAAAGGCTATTGAAGGACACCGTGTATTTTAAACGCAGCTTGAAAAACAGCTAGCCTCGTGTAGCCCGGGCATTAGTCAGTACAAGTCTGACAGTCCCTCCCGCTCTGATTGAGAGGACTTATTATATGATTTTACAAAGATAATAAAAACACATTCATCAAGACAAAATTGCTAAATTAAGCATCATTATCATCATCATCATCAGCCTATTAATGTTCCCACTGCTGGGACACAGGCCTCCTCTCTGTGAGAGGGAGCAAATTAAGCGTATAGTTTGGAAATTCAAAAGAGTTCAGTTCATTTTCAAGTCCAGACATAATCTTGATCAAATCATATTTTAAGAAAAGAACCATACAGATCTCGCTAATAATTGTGCGAACAGCTAAGGAGTGGAATTCCCTGCTGGAATCTTTGCTTTCTGATAGCTGCAATCTTGGGATCTTTAAGTGAAGAGTGAATAAATTAGCAGTTAAAAAAAAATAGCAGTTCAACGCGAGCCTATCGTTAAATAAATTACCAAAAAAAAATAATGAAATCAAAAGTACTAGTTAAAAAAACGGAAACTAACGCTTTTTTCAATAATGTAGGCCAAAACTATTGAACGCTAATAACTACGATGTTATACATATTATAATCCTTTTGCCTCTTCCACTATCATACCTACATCTGGTTGAAAGCCAAAAATGATCTTACCTGAATATTCTGTAAAGCCAGGTTCTGTCGTGGACAGCCACCCTTAGTCCTAAACTTTGGTACGAAGTTTGTAGCCGTTGTGAATATACCGATAACTGCACTCACGGCCGCATCGATCACTATCGGGAAGTGATAACTACCGATCTCACTGGCCAGCTGAAAGAGAAGAAATTGTGAACTTATGAGAAATTGCTACTTAAAATATTAACACTGACTTGCATTAATAGCTAGGTTCGATGTCACAGCGTGTGACATCGAGCAACGCATGTTCCGTGTTCGACGGATCCATACCTTGAAGATTCGGTTATTCAGACGCGAACGCTCGTGATTCGCTCGAGCTTTACTGTGTACTAAAATCCCATCGCAGAGCAAGAGGAATTTCGTACATTCAACTCTTTAGCCACAGACAGTGATCACAAACATTTTTCAATGAAGTAAAAGGTAACTGGTATGACAGTATGCGGTTATGCATACTATCGGTAAAAGGATGTCCCTGAGGACGGCGGCCATTGCATCCTGGTTACTTAGTAAAACGGAAATAGCTACGATGACTCTTTAGACGCAATATTACGCTAATAAATCAAAATTGTAATGAGAATGAGTAAATATACCTGAGAAGCACGCTGCTTGGTCTCCTGGCTGGAATTCTCTGACGCCATGTAACATGTTACAAGTAACCTATTACATAGTTCCATTGGGTCGGATGGCGTGTAGTCTGACTGACACAGGATTTTACGGACATCATATAGAACTTGACTTTCTGCAAACATTTCATTTTTTTTTATTGGATAGTATGTAGTTTTTATTATAGATAGAATATTTTTATTATGCACACCATACTCGTAGAAATTGCTTATGCTAATTTGCTTAATTTAGGAGTTCTTTGTTAATACCTATTAACAAACTATGTAATTAGGTAACACAATGGGCGGTATTATCGCTAAAAACTATACTTTCAAGACATCCTTTATTATTATTAATTATAGTTAATTTTTATCAATTTAAAATAAAATAAATTAAAAATTAAAAAAAAAACTGACCACGTTCGAAAACTAATTAACCAGTATTTTATGGGACAACACGACAGATAATATACTGCATCCTGCATCATTAAAATCTGCAGTCAAATCCGCATACGTAACATACAAACCTCCTTTCTGAATAGCGTCACATATCTGCGTGCACATAGAAAACACGATGCATGCTGTACTCGTGGAGTCTACACCGCCACTCAACGGTAGGAAGAATCCTCCTTGACCAGACCTTCGCAGGTAATCCCATAGCCAGCAAGCAGGACCTGTAGAAAATGACACATGGGATAAATAAGTATTCTTTTCTTTAATGTATCATCGTCATTTTTTCAGCCTATTGCAGTCCACTGCTGGACATAAGCCCCTCAAATCGAGCCCCACAGCAAACTCTTTTTTTTTTCGAGACAAACCCACCACACTATTCCCAAACCACTGCAACACCTAAAAACCAGACTCAACAGTAGCAAGCACCAGAAAAGCGCCGAGACAATAAAGCTCGACGTGTCCCGGAGAATGAATAATTCCTGTCTTGGATCCTGCAACGAAATTAATCAGAAGAGAATAGTGGAGGAGTAGGAAAAATATGTTTCCACTTCCCTCCATGCAAACAGGAGACAAAACAAAAAACAAGGCCAATAGGCACAAAATAAGCACACGATCTTCCGCTTTTTTCATCCAGCCAATGCCAGATACCTTCTTCAGGTCATCGATCCATCTTGCCGGAGTGCGTCCCACCTCACGTTTACCTACGCGCGGTCTCCATTCGAGAAACTTCCTACCTACTCCACCTTTCAACTGTTCTGAGAAAGATATGACCAGCCCCAGATGGTAAAATCATCTAATGAGTCCTCCCACCCATTGCAGAGCGGGAAGGTCACGGTAATTCGTGAGTACCGCGACCTTGGATGGGTTGCCACTTCAGCTTGCTTCATTCAACAAAATAGTTTTAAAATAAAATAAAGAGTATACTGTGTGACCTTCTATTACATGTTATTAAAATTGATGAAGAAAATGCCGTTCGTGGAAAAGCTTAGGGGCCATTCGCTCAGGTGTCATTTCAGAGGGTGCCTTTTGTGGAATTCCTCACATTATGGAAGTCGTTTTTGACTATCTATGGTGTCAAGGATAAATTCAAAACCAGTAAGCGGTATTTTATTACAACAACATAAAGACTTGTTGATGAGCGCCAATGATAGCGCAAAACTTGAACCAAAGTTCTTGGCCAACTCATTACGTGAGTAGATTGCCATCGACACGCTTAGAGGAAGAATGAGTCCTCATTTAGAACTAAAAGGTGATAATCACAACTGTTAATTTAAACTAAACAGAGGTGGGAGGCACGAGCACGAGTGCGGGACGTAATCGTAATGTAAACTTCGATTTAAAAGTTGAGGATACTAAGAAAAATAAGCGAGATGCTTTAGATTTTTAACTTTCAGGTAAATGATGACAATCAAAAATCCAACTAATTGCATTTTTAGGTATTTCTTTAGCTTCAAGTTAAAGAGTATGGAAAAGATAACAAAGGCGCCAGCACTAGTGTGCGACGTAAACATAAGTTAAGGAAATAATTCAATTTTTAAATGAACCAAATACTCGTTTCTAATACAATATCTGGTTATAATTTTAATTTATTTATGTCTCTGAGGAATACCTATTGCGGTTTTCAATTTAAATAACACCAAAAAGATTTAAATATTCGTTCGTGATTTCGTTTAATAATTTAAGGCGCGTTTCCATTTGCGGAGCAGTGGTGGCCCAGTGGTATCGGCCCCGACTTACGAGTTGTATGTAGGCCGTGGGTTATACCCCAGCCTGGTGCATTACTGTGTGTAATTTATTTCACCACCACTGCTCTCAAAACGGTGAAGGAAAACATCGTGAAGAAACCGGGACGTCATCAAATTCGAAGACATGTGACATCCACCAATCGGCACTGGGCTCGCGTGGTGGATTATGTATGGCACACTCCCTCTCAGAGAGAGGAGGCCTGTCTCCCAGCAGTGGGAACATTATAGGCTGATAATGATGATGTTTCCATTTGGCAATTCTTGCATACAATATGACGTCACAAAATGGTTGAAAATCCAAAGGATCCCGCTGCTGAAAGTAATAAAATGTATGTTTAAAAACTTACCCAGTTCAATTTCCTCTTCAGGCGTCAAATACTGCCACTGTATAGGCGGACTAGTGGTCAGAAACACGTCATCATCGTCCGACAGTGCGAAGTCAACTGTGATGCGAGGAAACGGTGGGTTTGAAGCCGCCAAGTGAGATCTGGAGCGGATTGAAGTACGATAGGAACGAATGTCTTCGAGATCGATCGTTGCTGTTACTACTTCCTGAAAATTTATGGCTAGTGTGAGGTATAATACTTCATCAAATGAGTCATCCCACCCTGGGCAGGGCGGAAGGGACTGTCAGACTCGTACTGACTAAAATCCACGGTGTTCTTCAATAGCCCCTTATGTTCCGGAGTCACGGTAATGAGATGAATTCCGCGACCGAAGTAATAATACTTTGAAAAATTAACACATTTCTCCAATTGCAGAATGATAGACATTATTGAATTGAATAGGAAGAAAGGTTATTCCATGAAGAGTTCTTTTGGGGTGTTACAGATATCAAATGCTTACTCGGAGTGGGCGGAGTCGAAATGACAGTCAAACTCTTACTAACTAAAAACCACCCATTTCCGTTACATGCCTATTTGTGTTCAAAGGCCGTGGTTGCCTTATAAGATAGTCCCGAAACGTCAGATTGAATGAGAGGATTCTCGGTATAGAAATCGAAATCGTATAGGAGAAAACTTGAGAACATAATGGCGCTCGGCCTCGGCTATGTACGCAAACAGCGGCCACACTCGTGTGCTAAAATTTCGGAGTATCCAGTCAACTAGGGCGACTTTCAATGTAATCGTTACGTAATTGGAAATATTTATCGTTTTAACTCCAGATGGGGGGTTAAGTTTAAAAAATACTAACCACATCATGCAGAGCAAACTGCAACCCTCTACTAACGATTTCCCCATTAACAGCCACGCAGGAGCAACCATTGAAGTAGATCCTCTGACCGTCACACCCTCTCAGGTTGCTGAACAGATACGCGCCCCCGCTCTTGAAGGTCGCACTCTTCACCAGGTCTACCGTAACATAGGCCTTGCGCAGTTCCATGTAGCTTCCCGAACCATTCGATATGATCTCTACGCCGTCTAAGCTTAGCGGAATATGTCGGCTGAAAGTGGAGAGAAAGAGTGGTACGATTATAAAAGGAATCCTGTTTGGTTTGTGTATGACCGTGTCCGACATTTCATACTCAACTTTAAAGACACTTCATAACTTAAGCAGAATCTAGGTCTAAAGAGTTAGAAGAAATTATATTCGAAAAATAATGATTTGTAATTTATATGTATGAAATGTTGTACGGTGTACTCGCTTTTAATAAGTAGGTATTTACTTTATATTTTAGTTCAGTATAAAAGGTAAAAAAACGAAAAGAATGATAAAACTAAAATGTCCAAAATAATTGCTTTTGAACAACTAACCCAAGTGGCCTATAGTTGGACAAATCTCACTAATCAAAGATGTTGCAGATAAAATATCCCAGATCTTACCTCTGTGGATTCCACAACTCTTCACAAATTTCGAAACCTATGCACGTATCTTTAGTGGCAATGACCGCATCTCCAATAGGCACCGTCGTTTGGTTAGTAATCGCTGTTATCATCCTAGGTAAATAGTATTCTTCAGTCTGTCGTTCCTTTATAAATAATTAGAAACATGATTTAAATACACTTCAGTGAAGCAACAACAGAATCCAAGGCAGTCATACAATAACGGGCTGTTCAACGCCTTGCCGCAATGAGCGGTGACGTAGCGCGGGTCGCCAAGCGGTAAGATCAAATGTATAGAAATGTTTCAAACACGCCACGAGGCAACACCAGTGGCGAATTCGCGTACTTCAATGTTACTAATGTCTTAAGGTGGTGGTTGGCGCGCGAGACATCGACAGGAGACCGCGACAGTCCTTAAGATTAGGTAATGGCAAGTGTCGCAGTCTCCTGTCGCACCGCCAGTTGTTGCTTAGACCAAAGTTCTGAACGGTCTGTAAAACTGTTTTTTCTACAAACGACAACACGTTTTGGAAGTGTCTGGCTTATTTAACGTCTGATAGGTATTTGTGATTCTGAAATCATAGTTCATCAAGGGAAGTCCACATTTTATGAGACGTGCATTGCCTTTGGCCATGATACGCAACCAGCTACAAGACCCAGCACTAGGAGAGCAATGGATATGGAGAGACACGATGGCACTTACTTTGGTCCAAGGCGAAAACCACCTAGTTTCCCTATAATTTCCATCTTCACATAACAGCATCTTTGGTCTGATGAGCAGTATCTTTTTATTCAAGAACGCTACCCGACAGTTGTACAACACATTTCTGTGTTGAACAGGCATGCCGACGTCGATCAACATGTCTTTACATGTTGGTGACTTCAGGAGTTCTGCGAGAACTTGCCAACTGTGGAGGTATGTGTCTGGCTCGTAGAAGTGGTCCTCACAGCTGTAGCCACTACAAAAAAATATTATTTTTTTAGAAAATCGAACATGTTGCGATATTCTAGTAAAAGACACAAGTTAAAAAGTAAGGTTGAAAAGCAACGACTATACAGCCATAATATAAAGGGGAGGCCTATGTTCAGCAGTTGACGTCTTACGGCTGATATGATGATGATGATGATGATACAGCCACGAAAACCTTTTTTTAACGTTGTAAGTCGTTGTTGGAGAGTCATCAAAAGATCCCGTCCGCCTCAAGTAGAACGGATGGGACTATCGGATTTGATTCTACTAGGTACTAAAATAAACCTGTTAAAGGAACAGCTGAGTTGTAGAAAAATTTGTTTGGTCTTTTTAACAGATTTCAGTTATTACATAATTATTAGCTAACACTAGGCTATTTTTTTACTCCGGCTTTAGGCATTTTTTTTTTTTTTTTTTTTTTTTTTAACGTGGTAAAATCATCAAATGAGTCCTCCCACCCCGGGCAGGGCGGGAGGGACTGTCAGACTTGTACTGACTAAAATCCACGGTGTCCTTCAGTAGCCCTTTATGTACCGGGGTCACGGTGAGGAAATAATCCCGCAACCCCGGCAGGCTTTGGCCCTCTGAGAGGGGGGCCCCGTCATTATGCTGACGCTCTTTGAGGCGCGCGTGGGACACAACGCGCCGTCGACCCGGGCATGGTCCTTGGTCGGGCAGCGAGTTGCCCTTTACTCGCTGCCCGCATGCCCGCGCCTACGGTGGCCGGAGATCATCAAGCGACGTCCGTCGCCGTGGGCGCCTACCACTGCGGCTGGGGCGGAGGGAGGACGCTGTCCTCTCTCGCTCGCGGCCTGCCTCCTCCTTGACGAGCATTACTGCCTCGCAGAAGGAGCTGACCGCTTCCCACTCCGTCTCGCCCCGCAGCATGGCCGCAACCAATGCCGGGCGCGAGAGGTCTCCGCCTATCGCAGCCGTGAGGACACGTCGGTGCTCCGCCCAAGCTGGGCAGTCTTGCACCGTATGCTCCACCGTGTCCTCCGGGCGATCTTCGCAGTGGTGACACCCAGGCGTCTCCTCCTTTCGCATCAGCCACAGGTACCTCCCGAAACTTCCGTGTCCGGTGAGGACCTGCGTCAAGCGGTAGGTCAGGACGCCATGACTTCTCTCCAGCCACTCCTCAAAGAGGGGTCTTACCGCCGCAATTGCGGCGTGCCCGCGGCTTTAGGCATAGCATAATTATAACATTATCAGAGAATTACCTTTTTCATTGAAACATAGTCATTTATTCAAAGAAAGCTGATATTATTAGCAGTTCTTGAAAATCACCTTACAAAAGACAGGTTCCCGAAAAATCCTCTTTCTGGCGCTGTATAAATACTAAACAGCATCAAAATATTCGATGGTTGAACTCACCATATCTCCAATTCTGGCCCAGTGCGATAAAGAGCGCCCATTTCTTTAGCCTCCTGTATGGACTGCAAGATCCTATTCATGTTACCTTCGAAGTCGAGCGCCCATTGGTTCAGCGTGGTCACCGCCACCGTCACTTTTCGACCCATTGTTGCAGATTATTTTATCTGGGAACAATGTTTGACTTAAGACAGAATCAATAGCAATAAACAACTCTTCTTTAGGGAACCCTAACAACACTCCTTCGCCTGTAATAGCTGTTGGTCTGTTGTATTTTCATTTGCTAAAAAAACTTAAAAATACGGTTATCTTATCTGCATAAAGGTAAAGTTACTCCCAACTTAGCTACCATAACATTATCTCAACACAATGGTGCTAAAACTTTCCTAGTATTCAAACTAAATCGTTTTGTATTCTAGTTCACATTGTTGTTTAACTTTCATTAATCTCGAAAATGTAAACGAGCACGGAATAGTTGAAACTTTTTGACTACATTCACAAGCTTGTAATTCTCCAAAGTACGTAAAAAAACGCTCTACTTTCTGTGGGGACACTTACTTTAGCATTATGTTATTAGGTATTAGTATGGCAAACTTTAATCCAAATTAAGATTTTCCTTCTCCAAAATTAAGTAGAATAATAAGAGTACCTATGGATATCTATAAAATACTTAACGTCAATTTAAAATTTTACGAACAGTACCGATTTACATAAGTAGCTGTATTTCACTAGAATGAGAAGTGAGAACCTTACATTTCAGCGCAAGTCATACAAAAGGCGGTTGAAAACTTATAAAAATTTTAAACAGGAACCTAGATCACACATTTGTAGCAATACTTAACAACAAGCCAAGCCTAAAAGCTCAGATTTGTGAAACAGTATCTCATGGCACGTTTGATTAATCTGTGATAAAATTAATCCTAAGCCTAAGATATCCCCACATCCATAAATTGAATTCGCTTGCATTGCAAAGGGTAAAGGTAGATAAAATGTTTCACACAGGTTACCAACCTTTCAAAGTTTTAAAGTTGTTGCGTAAATAGTATCCCTCGGTAATGTACCTACTAGCAATTTACCTTTAACTAGTTACAAATCCGATGAATATTCACGAAACATAAAGAACAATGCCGACGGGCGATTGATGAATGACAAAAGGCTATAAGATCGCTCGTCTAGCAGCCAATCGATCCGCACCAGGCAGTGCCATGGCCCGGCCAATCACCCCGCAACCCTTAGACACGTAGTTCACACGTCCCATCAAGTGAACATGGTGTAATTGAAAAACGTTATTAATTACTTAATCACTTAATTAGAAAGTCAGAGCGATAACAGGGACTTTTTTTTTTTTTTAGCGTGGTAAAATCATCAAATGAGTCCTCCAACCCCGGGCAGGGCGGGAGGGACTGTCAGACTTCTACTGACTAAAATCCACGGTGTCCTTCATAGCCTGTTACGTTCCGGGGTTACGGTTAGGGAATAATCCCGCGACCCCGGCAGGCTTTGGCCCTCTGAGAGGGGGGCCCCGTCATTATGCTGACGCTCTTTGAGGCGCGCGTGGGACACAACGCGCCGACGACCCGGGCATGGTCCTTGGTCGGGCAGCGAGTTGCCCTTTACTCGCTGCCCGCATGCCCGCGCCTACGGTGGCCGGAGATCATCTTGCGACGTCCGTCGCCGTGGGCGCCTACCAGATAACAGGGACTTAAGATGGAACTTATGAATTCTAGAGGTGGCTGATTTTTTCTAATACTGCGTTAATAACTGATTCCGATAACCATTGCAAAACGCTTTTCTGGTATAACTTTTCAATTAAACGTAGTCTTCCTTTATTTGATAAATTGTATTGAAAGAAGTTATATTCAATCAGCATAGTAACTTGCCAAAATATCAAAGCAACAAAAAATAATAAAAAGCTTTATGGCGTCCCACTGTAAATCGGCGTCCCATAAAAATTCGTATTGAGTTGTGGCTGTTACTGATCCTACATAGGCAACTCAATTTTTTATTTCAATGTAAGAATTTGTTATACATTTTTTTTTTTTGGTATTATTCTACATAGAAATCGTTGTAGACTTTGGAACTCAAACTTATTTTATTAACTTCCCTGACCAATCTTTTGAAATTGAGGTAATGGCCCATTTGGGCGCCAAATCCATCAAAGGTTTGGCGCCCAAATGGGGCATTTACTCGGTAAAATTGTTTTTGCATGATAAAACTAAATATTTTTTTTGACAATAATGAATGTAACAGTTGTTATTTCAATTTATAGAAATAAAAGACTGTCCAAAAATTTTCAGCGAACGCCGAGCTATTCAGAGATATCTAAGAAACCCAATAAGCCTTGCTTTTTAACAATTTTAACATTCTAAAATTGTTACTTAACATTCATTAATGTACCGTAAGTAAAATTCAAGCAAACTTGATACAAAAGCAGTAAATAAAGCGAACTTCTAATGAGACAACATACATTTAGTACGTAATACAAGAAAGGAAAAGTACACAGAAAGAAACAAGTCGGTCTTACCAGAAAAAAATCTGCTAATACTCGGGTAGTATGAAATCGATTTCACAGCAAGTTGCCTTGGCAACATACAGCGTACAACTTTACAGCGCACTTACTTGTGCGTAGGTACCTTCTTGTGAAAAGATTTCTTCAAGTGCTCTAAGTACTAATAGATTTCCACATTTCTTTATTTTTCGTCTGTCTATTCAATTATGTTTAGAAGATGAGTATGATAGGAGATTTATAATATTAAACCCTTAACCTGAGCTTTTTCAATTAACAATGATTCAGGAAGTCGCTTCTTCTATTCAAGTTGCTGTGACTACGTTGTCTATTTCGACCTCACGAGGGTCAAAGACAACCACAATTAGTGCCATGAGTTTTTTTTTTTTTTGTTTCATGCTTTTAGTGTAGCGATTTATTACTGAAAAAGTTAATTTTAAATTCGTTATTGGACTTCCCGATTCTGCATACCTAACCTTTTCTCAACTATGTAAGGGTCCGCTTCCAATTGAACCGAAATTCGGAAACATTTGAATATCAGTATTTTACATGGATCGACTAATCACAGCCGCACAGGCCGATCTTCCGGGTTAAGCCGCGCTTGCCGAGGTTGGTCTGTGGATGGGTGACCATCTGTCATAGCGAGTTTCCTCCGTGCCTCGGAAAGCACGTAAAGCCGTTGGTCCCGGCTGTCATTTGTAGATCTCTGACAGTCGTTACTGTTAGTCAGAAGCTCTAAAGTCTGACAACCAGTCTTACCATGGGGTATCGTATTACCCAGTTACTGGGTTGTGGAGGTCCGACAGGCAGTCGCTCCATGTAAAATACTGATATCCAGCTGAATCTGGTTCGACTGGAAGCCGACCCCAATATAGTTGGGAAAAGGCTAGGCAGATGAGATGACTGCCTACTCTACAACTCAGTGACGGGGTAATAAAATACCCCGGTATGTACGACTGTTAAGACTTTATCAGACTTTCGAGCTTCTAACTGTCAGGGATCTACAAATGACAGCTAGGACCAATGGATTTAGGTACGTGCTTTCTGAGGCACGGACAAAACTCTTTAAGATAAATGGTCACCCGTTCAAAGACCAACCTATGTAAGCGCTGCTTAACCAGGCAGATCGGCCTGCGCGGCTTTTATTATTATTTAGCCACGAACTCTTTGGTTTTCCAGATTCATTATCATATGATAAAAAGCGCCATAAAGTCCATTTTTCATCGATGATTGATGTAAATGTACAACTTTATTAGTTTTCAACGTCTCAAAAGCCATATTGGACGCCATGACAGAAATATAAACACGCAGCAAAAAATATTTTTATTATTCGGGCTGTTGACTTCTCGGAATATTACTTTCTTCGAAAATGGAAAAAAATTATTTGAAACCCAGACGATAGAGGAGCTATAAATATTTTTGCCTAATATTGACAACCACGCAAGCCTCCCCGTGGGCCAATGCAATTATTTTAACTGACAATGGCAGTAAAAAAGAAACCCTTTTGATACTCCTACATCGATTACAATAAACAATAATTCGAAGCTACCATTACATACAGCTTCGAAAATACAATTATTTTATTGTAAGTTAATTTAATAATAACATCTAAGTAAAGCAGTTTTCTATTTTGCCTAGAAGCTCCAAATTAGTTTTGTTTACCTTTGATGTTTAAAGGTCATTATACACATACGGCCGTAGCGTATCGTATCCCTGCATGTTACGTTAACGATTGTATAATCATTGTTGCAAACGCATAGCAATAATAATGGTGTAGCCTGATAAACGAGCCAAAGAAGCAGAAGAAGTATAGAATATCCTAATTTAAAACTTTAGTAGCACAAAAGTTGTCCTCTATACCTGCCAGAGTTTCGGGAATGTCTAAATAGGTAACCGTGACCTTGTAACGTAAAGGGCTATTGAAGGGACACCGTGGATTTTAGTCAGTAAGATTCTGAAAGTCGCTTTCGCTCCTCCCGGGCCCGGCAGGACTCATGATTTTGAAGCGCAAAGAAAAGTCTTCTGTAGTCATCTTATGAAAGCCTCAAACAAGCTAATACATACCTATCTAATACGTAACAAAAGAGTAGCAGGCAGATGATATCGAGCATTATTAGTAATATCTAATAACTAGAGGCCTAATGAAAGATCTAATCTACAGTTTTATTGCATGACATTTCAATAAGGCTAAATGGTTCCATATTTACGACCAAAAGTTCAATGGCCGTTCAAACTTTGAAGGAAGATCTATACAATTCCGAAGTCTACGGGGACGTTAAAGTTTACGGCCATGATTGAGGTAAGTTACGAAGTTTTCCACACGACCGCCACAAGTTACCACCTGCTTCGTAGAAGTGCAGTCACCTTTTAAGCCTTCAACAAAAACATCAACGTGAATTCACGGTGAATAATCTAACGGGTACACCAGCTCAGTTTCCCGAAATACAAATCCATTAGTAAATACATCCATTAGTTCATAGCCATTAATGAGTGTCAGAACATTATTTTCCCAAAAGCATACATTTGAATCAGCTGCTTTCGCCGTAGTTTATAACAGAAAACTACATACACGGATTAACCAGCTAACCTATACCTAAGCACACATCTACTAGTCTAGACAGAGGCGTCGACTGGGAGTTACAACAGCAATGCACCCCAGACAGTCACGCGCCTACGTAATGCGATAACAATGTGCTTTTTATGGTAACTAGAGCCTTCGTATTCCGCAGAGTGATTTGATTTGCTATCACCATGGAAGATAATAGTGCAGATTTGGATGCTAGCAAAGAAAAAGTTCATAATGAGAGTGATCAAGGTACGAAAATTTATATTAAATTCTTACATTTAAGGAAATTCAGTTTATATTTTGAATTGAAGAACTGAAAAGTGACTAACGTGATCATTTTTATGAGCATCATTCTATGCTGCCTATAAAAACTATTAAACTTTCCTAACATTCAAGTACCTACTAAATGTAGTTTCTGGCTAAACTAAGCTATAAAACCGCAACCTATATCCTGTCCTGTCGTGACTCATGATTTTCATGAACTTTCACTTGATTACCCTTGTCAGTTGTTAAGCATCTATAAATCAAATCAAAATTTGACCTCTATCAGAGGTTTCCGACATCGAAATTACCATAATACCGAATTTCGCATGAATAACTATTTGACGTCACCAATCACCTGATAAGCTTTATACGGTCGAAGCATGGCATTACAGGGGCAATAGTCTTCCAATAACCGAAAGCGAGTTCCCCTGTTTTTGATTTCGTCAGTTCAGTTCGGAGCGCCGCGCAACCCGCCGGTTACATGCCAAAAAACTTAAACTTGACGACTAACATTCAAACAATCGTGTAGCCATGGTGACGGAACGCTCGACATCGTCGATTATAGAAATACACATGACAAAGATTAATTTGTGCTAGCGAAGAGCGAATGTAGCTTTTCGCAAACTTTTTATAACATGTTATGGTGGAAACAACTCGAAAGCGCTCAAGAAAACATAATGATGATTGAACGAGAAGAGCAAAGGAAGGAGTTCATTGAGAACACGACGGTAACGCTCACACTTCCTTCGATAAATCCTGTAATGCAAGATGATTTGTTCATGGCCAACATAGAACAAGTTAAGTCGCTACAGGCTACATTATTTCCAATATGCAGTAAAGGTAAATCCTGAACTTTTCTGGTAGGTTTACGTAGCGCAGTGTGAATTTTTTAAATGTCCCTTTCTAGTTATTGACTAGTTTACAGAACTTCACTAACTTGAACACGCGCTTTTACAAAAAAGCCATAACTCTCGTATACCTTTAAAATTGGCAAGCCTACATAAAACGTAGTTATTCAAATATATTATCAAGAAATAACCATACATCCATTACCCAAAAGTGGTTTATATTTCGACTTTTGATAATTTTATCATATTAACCGACATAACAAAATAGGTAGGTACTTAAATATACCTACCACTTGTTTAATAGTTGTCGCGTGCATTTTACGTGCTGTTTATTTTGGATACCTTACATAATTTCCGGTAACTAATTTGTCGTTGGAACTCGCGTGCTTATTGATGTTTATTTGTGAACCATGAAATGCCTTCAAATACACAACCTGCCATGAATGCTATGGGCGACCGTTTAAATTCAACCGCAACTAGGTCATCATACACATTATTATGACTAACGATAGGTTTCATTATATCGTTCACTTTTAAGTTCTTATCGGTCATAGTTTCAGCAATATGTTTTATTTTTAACCTCTCAAAACATTCAATTTAAATTCGAATTAACTATCAACAACTTATAATGGACATAACAGTAGCAGTAATCTAAAAACATGATACATAAACTGTATGAAAAGTAATATAGCCAGTAAGGGATTGCATGCATTGAAGATAATGGATCGAAATAAAAAATGAATGAAAGAAGAGATGCTGTATAAACTCCAAGTGAATGAATAACAATAGGGATATGATGGTGTTGATGTTGATGTTGATCACCTAACTCGTTGTTTCTTTGGTGCAGGAACGTTCATATCAAACTTTCTTCAAAACAATATCAAAACAAATCAGTTAGAAATAAATACAGACATACGAACATTTCGAACGACAGCTAAATTACGAGAACCAAGGGATTTGTTCGCACTTCCAAAGGAGCTTGATTGTCCCCAGCAAGCACCTCGGTGGCCAACCGAATGTCAAGTAAGTGGATTGTTTGTTTCACCTAAACTCGCGACAGTTGTAACCTAGAAAGCAGAGTTGGATCCAGTAGGTGGAATTGGTGGAAACTAATTTGACTTATTGAACACAACTCCGAATCAAATCTATCAGGACTTTCTTTACATTGTATTTATAGGATGATGTAACAAGGGACTTATAAATAGACTAGCATCGTTACAATCCATATCCTTTTATCTATAACGCTATAATGGTTGATTCAGTATACTTGATATGTACCTACATATTTCCCAATGTTAATTCTCTTTAACTAATAAGACACTAATAGTATATAAAAATGCAACAGGTGGTTGAAGAAAAAATACACCACTTGGTATGGAGTCCCGCATCTCCAGAACCATACTATATATCGTCCGGAAAAGAACTACAACCGCAACCGGTCGGTGAAGAAGCAGGGACAGTTATATTCCAATATTATCCAATGAGTGCCGTGAACTATGTAAGTCATGCCACATTAATTTGTTTTTAATAAGTAAATTGTGGCTGATTATTTGATTGTGTTGCAGTTTAGTCGTTCTACAGTAGGAGGGTCTCGTTTATTTCTATCAGCGTGTACGAGTGTCGACGTTGAGGGCAATGAAGATGAACTACGATTTGAATCTCGTTTCGAAAGTGGAAATTTAGCCAAAGCAATACGCATAACTTCAGCTTATTATGAACTGCATCTACGCACTGACCTCTATACAAATAGGCATATGCAATGGTTCTATTTTAAAGTCACGAATACAAAAAAGCATATGACGTACAGGTAATATCGATTGCATGACAACTCAACGTTACGTGCTGATTCCTAAAAAAATTATACACACGCAAAATGTTCCAGATTCTCTATAGTAAACCTATCAAAAGCCGAAAGCTTATACAACGAGGGCATGCGACCTCTATTATATTCAACCAAGGACGCGCAGTTGCATTCGATCGGCTGGAGGCGATGCGGCGATAACATCGCATACTATAAAAATGATTCTACGTAAGTCACTCACAACAGTCTAGATTCAAATTAATGACACATCACATCGTCACAAATCACAGTGTTATCTATTTACAGGACTGAAGAAGAAGAGCAGTTTCCAAGTTACACATTAACATTTAACATTGAGTTCCCGCACTCAGACGACGCGGTCTACATTGCACAATGTTACCCGTACACATATTCTGATCTACAAGAATATCTATCTAAACTACAATCACACCCAGTCAAATCAACTTATGCCAAACTGAGGCTTCTTTGCAGAACGTTAGCTGGAAATAATGTTTATTATCTAACTGTAACTGCTCCACCAAGTTCGTGCGAAGCAGAGCAAAAGGTAATAATTTTGTTATTATGTGCATTAATATTAAAATAAAAACTAAACTAACCTAAGAATAATTTCGGTCATTCGCTTCGCAGAAAAAGAAAGCGGTTGTCATAACTGCCCGTGTTCATCCTGGAGAAACTCCTTCGTCTTGGATGATGAAAGGTTTCATGGACTATTTAACTGGAGACTCTAATCAAGCTCGCGAATTGAGGGAAAAATTTATATTCAAATTAGTACCAATGTTGAATCCAGATGGTGTGAGTGACAAATATGATATTCCAAACAATACACATAAAAATGTGTCGGACATTGTCGTAACATGCATACATTTTCTATTATAACAGGTAATCGTTGGAAACAATCGATGTTCACTGACCGGAAAGGACTTGAACAGACAATATCGAACGGTTATAAGGGAAACATATCCACCAGTCTGGCATACAAAAGTGATGATACGAAGGTTAGTAACGTGAATAAAGCCTATCCTATCCTACTACTAGGAAGAACTTTCTAACCAATGATTCTGTGTTAGACTACAGGAGGAATGTGGCGTAGCAATGTATGTTGATCTGCATGCACATTCTCGAAAACACAATATATTCATTTATGGATGTGAAAGCCGAAAAACTTCTGATAAACGTTTACAAGAGCAAGTATTCCCTTTGATGCTTCACAAAAATGCTGCCGATAAGGTAAACAACGTTTAAATTCAGTTTGGTTATACTTATTTCACTAATGGAGATTTAACCGTTTCTATTTTACAGTTCTCATTTGAAAATTGCAAATTTAGAATACAACGTAGTAAAGAAGGCACTGGTCGAGTTGTTGTTTGGATGTTAGGAGTATCTAACAGCTACACAATGGAAGCTTCCTTTGGGGGATCCGAATTAGGCAGCAGGATGTCTACACATTTTTCTGTCCAAGATTATGAAAGTCTTGGAAGAACGTTTTGTGAGACACTGCTAGATTTCTGCGACGAAGATCCAAGCAAAGAACGTTTGAGAACAAAAATTGTTACCAGACTCCTAAAAGAAGGTTCAAATGCGGATGAGCCTACGAATATTGATTTATCTGATTACTCCAGGTAGCTACGGAGTTTTTTAAGAATTACGTTATTCGGATTTTCTGAGTATGTTCTAACTTAATGATTTACATTTTTCAGTGATGAAGGGGATACTTCAAGTAGTAGTTCAGAAGGTGGACACAGAAGAGAATCCACAAAACAGCCTGCACCACCACCTTCGCCAATTTTCCCCGATATCAATAAAAATGTAAATGAAGTAAGACTAATGCTGTATGCTGAGATTACTATGTTTGGGAAAGGCTTGACTATTTTTTTCTTATGTAATGATTGGTCATTTTGATTTTACAGAAACCTAGAAAGACACGTCCGAGACTAGAAAAGATGAAACGAATCGAAAGGAAGAAAACGAAACGAGAAACTTTACAGGTCGCGTCGTTACTAAACATGTTCGGAGTTATAATGTGAGTGAATATGTGACTGCTAATAATAAAGTATTATAAATTACAGGTATCAAGAGCTACAATAGATTTGACATCAGATGCAATGACTGATATGTCATCGGATGCTGAATCTTACGACGGAAACCAAAGTCCTATGAGGAGGGTTCAAAAATTGATACATTCATCGATAAAAGTAAAACCAAGGCGGAAGAAAAAAATGCCACCCGAACTGAAAATCGTAAAAGCACCGGTAACCTTCAATTTTATTGCAGTTTACGTGATTTGAGGGAAGACATTTCGTGCCTTAACTTAGATCACGCTATTTTTCTGGGCGTTGTTTTCAGTAGGTACATGCAAAGAGGAACTTCGTGATCTTCGGTGAAATCTACCGATACTGTTACAGGCGCTTAGACTCACAAGAAAAACGAACTTTCTTAAGCACCTACATTTTGAAACTCAATGTGACTTTAAAAAAATTGAATGTTTCAGACAAGTGATTCTCCATACCACTCAGACCCCGAAAAGACCATGAAGTGTAGAAGACCGAGAAGTGTATCAATGTTTAACGAAACGACAGAGAAATCGAGACTGAATCCCGCATCATGGCATCAGTTTAGGTGTTTACCACCTGCGAAGTATGACCAATCAAAAACATTTTAATTACCCTAAAATTTTGATAATATTATCATTTTTCAGTATTTCCAAGACAGTTTGTTATAAAAGTCGGTACTATATATTTTCTCAAGCATATTATAAACGAACGAACGAACTGCACATCATTCGCATTTGAAATTTTGCATTTATGAGGAAAAGTTTGAAACTCAACTTATCAATTTAGCACTTTTCTATTTTTACTTGGTTCTTTCATTAATTTATTTATTTCATTTTCAGGTGTTTATCTGATGTTAAAACAAGAACTAGTCAACCTGCTGAGCTACAGGTTAAGTTGAGTACACTCAAGAGAAATGTATGGACAGGCGTTCAAAGTGAGGAGAAAGGCCCACTGTCATGGGGAATTTCAAGTTTCAACATGAACTCATATTTCACGGACAGTGAAGCTTTATTAAGGTAATTTTATAAGATAGGAATAGCTAGAGTATATTTGCCAAAATTCTTAAGGCAGTGAATATCATGCTCTAAAATCTCATAAAATTTTTCTGCAAATTTAGTGTTTATATCCTTGAAGTAAAAGGCAAAGATTTCAAAACAATTTTCCTATTTGTAATTCCATGTAATTATTTGCAATATAATAAAAATCAAGATTCTTAGTGACTTTTCTATTTTTACAGATCCTGCTCCAAAAAGCTAGAAGAACTTGAAGGAGAGCAGCAGAAAATTAAAGATGAAAAAAAGAAGAAGAAATCAAAAACCAAAAAGCTTACACTTAAAGTGCCAAATTCTTTGAATGATATCTTAGAACCAATGAATAAATTACCTAAGCCTTGGAAGAAAAAGGGAAAGTAAGTACCTATCATGTTTAGAAATTAATAGTAAGCAATTTTACTACATCTAAGAGTTTCTTTGATTGAATGTGCTAATCTCAGAAACATCACGCTACTACAACCAAAAGGAGCCGAGCAGTGGGGTTGAAAACCCGGGGACCAACTCCGCGTTATACTGTAATTTTAATAATAGTTTACTAATCTTAAAATACCATTAAAGGAACACAGATATTTTTTTAATTTAATGTTGAATTTTCAGATTTGAATAATTAACACTTTCATACAATTTCCAGATTAAAAAAGTCTGACAGTTCTCCGTACCAGAATAATACAAGTTTTACGGACATACCAAGAAATACACAAGCACCAAAAGCAGCTCAACCAGAGAATAAACAAGCCAAGTCACGTTTCAAAAAAGGTGCTATCGTCACAACTGCTGTGCAGTCAAAAAAACAAATTGCCAAAGCCAATATTATATCAGACAACTCTGACACCGATACTTCTATACAGTTGACAAAGAAAAGTAAAAAGAAAACTAAAATAGTAAAAGCGAAGTTTAGTAAAACTATTTCTGAAAATAAATCTAAGAATTACTTTGAAGTTTTACTATACCTATAGGGAAACTCAAATTTACAAATTGTTGTGATAAATTAAACTTCAAGCATGATTGCTGTGACAATGATTCATTGAGAATTATTGAAAGTAACATTTTCCTCATCAATGAAGAATCATACCAGAGAAAAAAGCATAATTTTTACAACACAACAAAATAATGATCCTTTTTTTTTTAGCTTGTTAAAATCATCAAATGATTCCTCCCACCCCGGGCAGGGCGGGAGGGACTTTTCTGTTCCGGGGTCACGGTATGGAAATAATCCCACGACACATAATATTGATGGTTACATAAATTATATCAGAAAATCTTGAAATGAGATGAAAAGATTGTCTCAAATATTTAATAACATTGAAAAAGATGAGAGTTTCTGGAAGAAAATCTTATAAATATGTTTGACAGCCAAACCAACCGACGTCAAATTCAAAAGTAACAAATTTTAAATTGGAATACTTAACTAAAGAAAAATAAATATATATTAAAACCAAGGAATCCGTAACAAACATAATTCCATTATCTTATCTAATGACCTTCTTTAATTTGCTAAAGCCAAGTTCCTTATCACACCATCATTGATATAGCTATAGATGAAGTTAAAATATATAGAATATGTAATTCGTGTCTAATTTCATTTATTTTAACTAAACTAGTTGCTCAAAATATTATTTTAGTCCAGTCTTTAACATCATCCAGGACATGCATATATCTTAATCGAAAAGAAACATTCGTGAAATGAAAACGCAAAAATAAGAAAATATATATGTATATTTTAATAGAAAACTAGTTTTCTAATCAGACTATACAAAAATTGGTCAGTGGGTTGTCGTAATATAATTTTATTTTAGAAATTTTAAAGGAATTACCTACCAAGCTAGATAGGTACGTCTACAACAAATACCAGATAGAATGTTATCTCGATTAGCTACCACAAATTATTAATATGATTTCCTAAATTGACCCGTTTGGGTTCTTTGAAGTTACAAAATTGTGGATCAGTTCAAGCTAAAGTACAACAGAAACTTTTGAAAATCGGAGGAAATAACAAAAAGTAAAAGTGGCACTTACAGATTTACTTATACTTTTCCAGTCAATTAAATTGGAACCACAGTTTAAGTAACTATCAACCTAACAATAATGTTAAAATTTGCGTAATTTTTGTAATTTATTATTTTCAAAACTTCGCAAAATACCAGTGAGTTAAATACAGTTGACATTGTCAAATCTCAAATTGACAGTGACAATGACATTTGCATCACTTTTCATGGTAACATTTAAATTCATGGCAACACTTATGGACACGAACGGACATTCATAAAACCGACTATACACGTACCAGTAAACTTGTGCAAATCTAGACTTGCACAATCACGGGATTGTGACATGATTGTGACTATTTGTGACATAACAAATTAGTGTCTTCCCACATACGTTACAGTATACTTGTGCAACTCTAAACTTGCTTGTATTGCCGGCTTAACAACTTAACAAGGAAAATAGACTATAAAAAAACTTTATTAATATACCTTTTCTTCTTTCAAGAATTTAAGAGTATTTTGGAACAGCCTTAAGCATATAAAAAAACTAGAAAATTGTCCTCTGAAATTATACTATTATTAGCAAACATTCGTAAGCCAATTAGACTGGGTTAAGTTAGGAGAAATCGTACAGAAAGAATTGCTGACTGGAGTAGTGGCAGAAAAAGCTAGAACTCTAAGCTCTCCTGAATCTGAAATCTGAAGAGCGTTACTGACTCTTGCTCCTGAAGAAGTATATCCAGGAAGCTGGGGTTCCCCAGTAATCGGATTAAATGTGCCACATCTGGATTTAGCCAGTATACAAGAAGTAACGTTTCTATAAAATCTAACATTATCTGCATCCACTGTTATGTTAACACCCGTCCTAGCTTCCCGTGTACATTGTGTTATCTGAAAACAATGAATAGCAACTATAATCTTGATTTGATAAATACCATTCTCATGAGATTATTATTTTTTTGGTTAGCGTACCAAATTAACAGAATTAGCTCTTCTAAGACAACGAACAAAATCACAATATCCCATAAAACACCCAGATGGCTGAACATTTAATGCTGACGTGGACAGCGCCTGTAAAGCAAATTTAACTTTTAACCAACCACAAAATAGGAGGAGGTTCTTTATTCGCTTAAACTATTTTGTTCACCGTTAGAACATTGAAAGGTTTATGTTGAGATTTCTAGTCACACCAGTAACGTGCTTTTTGGTAACTAGAAATGACAAGAGTTTATTTAAATTGCAATGAGTCTCACCATAAGAGCTGTAGCACATGCTGTGTATTCGCCAGTAAAATATTGCACAGCGCAAACACTTAACGCATTTAACTCTTGTGGTCCCTGTAAAAAAAAATGATTATTTTACTTACGAAAACAACAAATCTTCAATCATTTTAATTGGACAAACCTCAGCCATCGATGTCACTCGTGAAAAGCATGTAATGCAAGCATCTCTTAGAGTAACGTTTGTAGGTTGTGCCGTGCTGCATACGATATTTAATAAATTTTGCAGCTGCTGCCTGTAATTAGATTATAATTATGCCCATAATTATTGGAATACAAAACAAACCCATTTTCAACCTAATGCACCTACTAGAAAATTTAAACTCACCCATTTGAAGGACATAAAGCAGCCAACTTTTGGGTTTTCCATTGTAAAATTTTGTTTTTTACGTCACTAAAGTCAAAACCACCGTTAGTTGTAGCTCCAATCTGTTAAACACAGTAAACTTTTAAATATTTGTAATAATGCTAACAGCTATACGTTTTCGAGAAACATGGACTCTAACCTCACTAAGATTGAGAAAATTCTGGTTCTTCCACTGTAAAATACTTTTATGGACTTCATTCAAATCAATTAAAGTGCTATTAGACCCGATCTGTGGGACGAATGGAAATCATAAAACTGATATTATTGCAATCAAATGATGACTGAAAACGAAAACGTACTCACAAAACACATTAATAGAATACTAGATTGTATTTTGAACATTGTTTTAAAGGAATTCGTGTTCGTGGACTGAAAGAAAATCACTTTTCAAGTGTCCGAATCCATAATAAATGACACAATTTTAACAGATGCATCAATATTTATATACCATCGGACTTATTAAAATGATTATGATTGTCCCCGCTATAATTTTTTATCATCCTTTCATGTGCAAATACCGTGAAGCAGCGAAAGTGTTATACATCACAAAGTTAACATTCATGTGATAAATTGTGAACACTTCTATTGAATGTGAAAAAAGCATATTATTTTTGTAGTTGAATTTAGATGTTGGCAGTGGCCAGTGGATTTTGGTATTTATATAGCATGAACATCGGCGAGTCAATGATGCGTTCCATGGAGATGTTGCAGAAGGGGAACCCCCACTACGGGAACTCTTCACAGGGTGCCTGGAGTGAGACCCAAACCACCATGTTCTGCTAAAAAAAATATTCTGCAGGAATGATGAATTGAAATGAAGGCCAGGTGCTTTCGTATACAAATAATAATAAAGCGGTTGAATAGTCGTCCGCTTATCGCCCCATATATCTGGGTACTCAATGAGGCTGGCAAGCTGCTCAATCGCCTCGTCAGTCACCTATGAACCAGTAAGAAGGGGCCGAATCTGAAGGAACAGTCAGTTTGGGTTCCGGCGTTGGTCATTATAAGGGTAAGAATCCTAGCGGAGAAAGTGATGGATGGGTGGATCGCGACGACTCAGTCTGTCGTGGCGTGACAAATGTCGTGCGGTGTTCCACAGGGTTCGTTTCTTGGCCCTTTCCTGTGGATCCAATTGATTTTAGGATATCAATAAATATATTAACCTTCCGTAACTGTGTAAATAAATGTTGAAAATCTATTAAAAATATTTTTTAGCAGATTGAGGTAGGCAGATGTCGTTAATGTGCTGGCGTCTGTACAGACCTGTGGTACAGACGTCCACGATTATAGTATTCTGTCACTGTGATTCTGTCTGTCATTCTTTAAAAACTTGTATAATCTGTGGACCGATGCAACTTGTGACCGGAGGCATTGATTTTTCTCAATTATTTATTTCATTTATTAATTTCTTTTAGTTTATGATGATTGAAGGACGTGCAAATGTAAGTGAAAAGAAAATAGCATCAATGATCTATAAATATTTTAATAAGAAGTAGGTATTCGGTGATTTTTACAAAATGACATCTTGCTTTCAGGATTTACCCGATTTCCAAGTGTTTCAGACGGTGATAAAATACTGCCTGATCATTATTGTGGTGCCTGTGCTTTCATTTTTTACTGCGAAGATTGTCTTATTCGATGGAATTTTACGACTTGAGCCCATTACGAGCAGTGTGTATTCTGCAGTAGTTGCGGTAGTCGTACTACATCTAACGCTGGGACTTTACATCTTCAAAGCCTATACTGATTCAGAAACAACTGAAAAACCAGTAAAAAAGGACTAAAAACCGATTAGTTTCTGCCAACTGTTTTCAACATACCTCATTTCAAAATGGACAACTTATATATGAAAGGTGAACTATTACAAGTGCATACCAAAAATAGTGAAATATACGAAGGCCGGTTTTATGGAATGACCAATGATAAGTCTAAAATTTCTCTTTACAATGTTAAAGACTCACCCAAAGGAGACCTAAGTGATGGTATTCTTCATTATTATGATTCCGATATAAGAGATATTGTAAAACTGGAAGAGCCTAATGAACAAAAGCATTTAAAAATATCTGAACAAGAATGTGAAGAAATTATTAAGACTTCTAAAAAGTATATTTACATTAACCAAGTAGACCAGACTTTCCACAATGCATTAGAAGATTTGAGCCAGTTCAGCTTCATTGGCTTGAGTACTGATGGTGCAAGCATGGGCAGGAAATGTAAAATGCCATTCCTGGTCCTGTCTACACCCTTACAGATTTATATTTTTGACATAAAAGTTATGGAATATCATGCATTTGATGCAGGGTTAAAGAAGCTCCTGCAAAGTGAGACACCTAAGAAGATAATCCACGATTCAAGGAATATATCAGATTGTTTGTATCATAAGCACAATGTGAAGTTGCATTCAGTATTTGACACTCAGGTATTTTCTAGATGCTTTGTCAGTAAATGGTACAGAAGATTATAGTGATCCTATTTCAAGTTTTTTTTTTTAATTCTAGGTCGGTGATCTACTAATCACCAGGAACAAAACAGGCCGCCTGCCTGATAAAGTGAAGAGTTTGTCAGAGTGTTTAAACCTATATCTTGGTTTGCAACAATCTGTAGTTCATGACAAAGTAAGAAATTTATATTTTCACAATCACTTATTTATTCATGTTCTGTAGAGAATTTAGATGTATTATGAATTTTCTCAAAGCTAATTAATGTTGTCTTACTTTGGGTTTTAAGGTTGTTCAATACTTACAGCCTAATTAATACAGTACTTTTGATTGTTTCAGTTTGGGGTACTGGAGTGCACTGAACGTCCATTAGCTACCAAGATTAAGGACAGCCTTGCTAAGAATATAGCATTCCTGCATCGTCTTTCAGAAACCATAAATGAAGAAATGTTACTGCCATTTGTGAGGGGTGTTGAATGCTTTGTAGAAAATGTTCGTTCGCTGGATGACTTCAAGGCTTGGGAACGTTGTGGTATGCAAAATCAAATACCAAAGGATTTCAAGAGTGCAATTGAGTATTAAATACTGTCATATGACACATTCCGAAAGGTATCAAATAAATTGTAGTGATAGATTTTTTTTCTTTTCTGGCACATTTGGTTTCATGCTAAAGTTTGGCTTGACTAGTCTCTAAAAATACAGTATTAAAGTTTATGTTTTAGAGATGTAAAATTTAATGTATTAAGAGCATTTATGTCTATTGCTTCATTTAAATACCTACTACTAAATACATAATGCCAGTAGTGGTTATGCAATAAATAATAAAAACAAGTAAGTTATTGACTGCTTCAGTGTTTAATGTATCTGTGATCACTCAACGCAAGTGTGCTTTTATTAAACTCATAGATTAGGTTTATTTTTTATAATTACGAGAAATAAATTGATATAAGGTTTGCACCTTTGTATAATTCCTACAAATTGTGGTTTTATAATACTTTCTATTTTTATGTAAGGTCTAATAAGTATAAATTAATGTTTTGATCATGTGCTAGAAAGTACAATATGGATCCATGTATTTATGTCTGAAGTAAGATTAAAAATATTTTAAGAGAAGGTTTACAGATGGGTTAAATAAGGTATGGTTTATGTATGGACTTAAGTAGATTGTCACTTTGATTATGAAGCTAGCTTTTGTGTAGTTAAAGCCATGCTTTTAAATTTTAATAAAACCGGTATGTGCTTGAAAAGATATTTTATTTGTCCTATGAAATTAAACACTGTATTTACAGCATAATAATTGTAATAAACTCTTAACATATTTCAACAGAAGTACTTATTAGTAGCACTAAGCTTCTCTTAAAAAGAGGTTTGGATAAAACGCCAAACCCTCAATGGATTCGTCGCGACATGCCATGCCAAGGCGTTCAGTCGTGAAAAGACGCTCGCGTGCTAGCAGGACGGATACATTTGCAATTTGTGACAGCTTCACAGGGGTCAGATAACCATTTTCTTCCAGCTGTAATGATAAACAGAATTTACAATAGGATAGACCAAAGTTTCTGCAAGGAGTACTGATTAAAATATGATAAATCTTATCAATCTGAAACAAAGTTTCTGTAAAATGCTTCAGCAGTATAAATCACAACTGCAAATTCACTATAGTGACGATCGTTGTTGCGAAAGTTCATTACGTTACACTGTACTGCGAAATTACTATGCAAGGAAACTTCCTTTCTTCATTGATGATTGCAGTTTCGATAGCAGATTAAGCCATGTCGAAGATGCCGTGCAGGGTATTTACATCTGAATTCGGGGTTTGTAGGAACCAGGTGGGTAGGAATGCAACCAGGAAAGTCGCGGCAGTTACGTTCATAACGAATCGCGAAAAAAGGACTAACTATAGGCTATGAAAAACAAACAAAAAAAGAATTCTATAAATTCCAACCAGCTGTTACTGAGCTAAGCGAATTCAAACAATCAAACATCCAACACATCTTTATAATAAAAATTATGAGTGTAGAGAGTATGAGAGTTACCAATTCACAAGTAGTCTTAGCTACTTCTTCATCTTGGTGACTATTTAGTTGCAGAACACATGCACCACTTGGAAACTTTCTAAGAGACATGGGAGCACCAATTGTTTGCAGCAACCTGAAAATAAATTAATAATTTTAACTTTTTCTAACTCAACTTATTGATTACATAAGTAACTAAGACTGAAGGCAAATGCACAAAATGATAGCTTAGGTATGTTTATGGATAAAATGGATATGCCACCTTCATTGATAGTTTCAACAAAGTAGGTCAGTAGCTCAAACTCTGGTACCACTACCAGTCAGAAGAACAGACAGAGTAGGTGCATTGAAACCTGTAATCTTGATCCTGTCTATGGTGCTTTTTCATTTTTGCCAGGTGACTGACATAAACTGCTTCTATTCAAAGTATTCTCTTTATCTCTTAGAAATGATAAGGGTATGCTCACTTGCAGGCGTTCAGGAGATCTTCAGGGGAAATAAGCTCTAAACCTCTGGCTCTATTTACTCTGCACCAAACATCTGCTAATGACATTATTCCTCCACAGTCCTAAAAACAAAATATAATAAGTACACAAAAATGTATACCACAGGACAGAACATTAGATTCTTTCACACTTGATGAGTGGTGATATTATGCCATCATACTAGAGTGATAAGAACAGGCTTACCATAAGAACTGCAATCATCATATCGGAAATCTGTTGTGCAAGCCCCAAATAATAATCTGAATCTGATCTAAATGCATCTCTGGTTACTGGATCATCAATACCTAAACTCATCAGGTAGGCTTTGAATCTTACTGTATCATCTTCAGAGATATCACCTTGCTTATCCTGTAATAAGGTGTTACAAAATGTGAGTTAAATTTAAAAAAATAGATTGCAGTTTAGCAAAGATTTGAAACACTTACATACCCTTATCTTATTAGAAATATTTTTCGATATGGCAACCATATCTTTTGCTTTTTCCATTAGTTTTCTTAAATCTTGAAATGCTACAGAAATGCTTTGATCAGTTGCTCTGTGTTGTTCTTCTATGCTTCTTTCTATACCTACTATTCCAGAACGGATTTTAGAATTGACAGGAGCAACTGAAGGCTTGGGGGAGGCATTTGGGCTAGCTGCAATGATTCCTGTATGAGTAGGTTTCTCCCATGCTTGAGCTTGAAGAGCATCACTTAGTGCCCTCCAGAAATCTTGGTCAACTCCATTCTTGAAAGAAAATTTCACAAAATGGTAAGGACTGGCTACTGCTGGTCCTGGCCTTTTACCTGGAATTTTAAAATTATGCGTGAGATAAGGACAGATTTCATAAAGTTTATAGATAAGCATCTGAGCTTAGATAGTTATCAATGTGATAACAGTATGTTAGGCAAGGTTAAAAACATACATTCAGACTCAGCATTATCTTGGATCTATGTATAATTTTTTTTGTATCCGCTTTTGGCAACAGTTGGTGACAGTGTATAAAAGTGTTATAGCAATAAGTTGCTGCCACTGGTTATTCGGTCAGTGGGTCGTCGTAGGTAGGGGCAGTCTCATCAAAACTTAAAATTTTATTGGTGACAGAGTTATTTTTTTAACTTTGAAGGACTACAGGTATCATCAAAGCTAAATTTAATATTGTCACTTACCTGGCATTGCTGGATTTAGATGTAATACAATTCTTTTAATCCCACCAAAACTAAACACTCCTCCACTCTCTTCCTCAATACAGAAAACATAGTGTAAAGGTAAAGAGAGGCACACTAGTCCCTTAGGTATATCTCCTGGCTTCCCCCATAAAATTCTTTGAGTAGTTAACACCACTTCTCCATCAGTAAATTGAGTCTGAAATATCAATCAATTCAAGTTATATGATTAAGAAGCATCATCACTTAAGGAAAATATATTAATTAGTCTACATTAACTTTGATTGTACGTATCAATTAAATTAAACTTTTGAAAAAGAATTTGGTGGATCTTAATCAGTTGGTGTTGTGTTGCTAAGGAATAATAAATACACATTCATTGTTGGACACAGATTATTACTAGAAATATAAAGAAAAGGCGGACTAAGCCCCAAAATGATCGAAAGCCACAAACTACAAAATAAACAACCTTATCATCACCATCGTATATCTTCACATTTGTATCACGTTTTAGGTAATTTTCACCCTCAGATAAACGAGCTTCTATATACTCAAATCTATCCATCGTCCAATTACATTAAAATATTTTTTAACATGTAAAACACAATTTTTTGTTTTATTTTCGACGATGAATAATATTTTAACTTTGTCTTTTGACAGTTTGAGTTGTCAACGTCAGTGTCATTTTCGATTTAATTTCTTTTTTAAATCTCTGGCATGGATAATAGGTTTTTTTGACTATTTCGTGCGCATTCTCATTCATTATATTTTTCATGAATAAATGCTTGGCCAGAACCATGGACCTAAAAAAAAAGCCGGACGGAACTTCACTAAGAAACAAGTGAAGCACCAAAATGGCGACTGCTTTACTATGTGTGGGTTTCTAAAGGGTTGCCAGATGAAGGAAAAAAATACCCATTTTCAAACAATATTTTAATAAGATCTCCCCTCGAACGTAGTTTTAATCATGGACCAAAAAAGTTTTTGTGACGTATACCTATTGTTAAAATAAAGGTAAAATAATTAAAACAAGATTAAAATAATAGTAGATTGTATGACAAAGTAATATTTTTACGGCGAGGGCGCTATTTTGTATCCAGAGCGAAGTGAGGGATTCTACAGTAGAATCCTGAGCGTAGCGCATTTATAAAGAGGATTAAAAACTCATTACTGCCCGCTAAAAGTTCCCCATAGAAAACACCAGTTTTGGGCGCACTTAAAGGCGAACCAAGTCGTCCTTTTCGAATAGGTGTAATGAAATAGTAGATTATTAACCAAGGGGATAAAGCAGTGTCTTCTGTCGCGGGTGACGATTTAAATCGCGAGCATAACGAAGGACTCGAGGCTTACTCCCGAGCGTAGCGAGGGTGTTAGAAACTTAAATCACGAGCGAAGCGAGGGATTTAACACGAGTCCTGAGTGGAGCGAGGGATTTAAGTTCACCCAAGACTAAGACAGCTTTATCACCGAGGAAAATACTTTTCGTACCACTTGCGAAAAAAAAAATTAACATAATAATAATATGAGATAAGCATTATTTAACCATTTAAATTTAACAATAACTTATTTAAAAAAATAAATTAAAACAAACTAAACGTTTATGTATTTGAAGAAAACAAAACGCGGGTCGGAAAAGCAAAGGCATCAAGATCATACGGCCTCGTTGGTTTTCGTAATTTTATTAAATCATAACTGCATAATAAAAATGCGTATTCCTTTTTCAAAAAGTTGTATATTGCTTTACATACAAACTCAATGGTGTAAAGACAGACTGATGTAGTTCACTATCGGTAAGTATTCGAAATTCAAATCACATTCTCTCCCTAGAGGATGAATGAAATTCAGTACAACTTTCTTTCCCTGTTTTTAACAGATTAATAATGACTATTGTTTTTTATACAATCATTTTTCCATGCATCATTTGCCGTGGGGAAATTTGTAAAAATACAGAAGAATACAATAACGATAAATAGTAACAAAATATAAATCTCCCAATTTTAAAATAATTTGAACCTTGAAATAGTTGCAACACTGATTGATTTCGAGATGTTTGTAAAATTTATTGACGTAAAATCGAGAAATAAGCTTCAAAATGACATGTTTAACTATGAAAAGTGATCCCCTGGCTTTTTAAATTGAACTACTATGGTTTAGACAACTTTTTGCAACACATGACGGCATACTTTGATTTTTATTAGACAAATTAGCACCGTATGAAACCGCGAGTGTCGTTCGAAGCGTAATGGCCGACGGCTGACTTACTATGGTGTGAATGTGTGTGTGCTGGCTTGTATGGACAAGCGCACTGACTTACTATGGGTGCTTCAATTGTTTCTTAGTGAAGTTCCGTCCGACTTTTTTTTTTAGGTCCATGGCCAGAACGTCTTGAAACGAAACTAATATTTTTGTTTTCTGACATCGTATTATAAAATCTTTGACATTTGATGTAAACAAAAAACGCAGGTTTGTTAGATTTATTATTTTGCCATAAATCTAAAGTGAAAAAAAAAAGAAAAAAAAAAAACAAAGTGCTGGTGGCAAGAGCACAGTGTCGACTTCCGGTTTTTTACTTTCTAAGAAATCGCCTAAACACATTTATGTTTATCTAACTTGGTGCATCACTATTTACGTCAAAGTTACGTCAAAGTGACTCACAAACTGGCGTGTCAATGGAGAAGCGCGGGAAATTCGTAAAGTGAGGGCGCCTTTTTTAAAATAAATTTTCACAAATAATTATTTTTGTAACTGCAGAGTTTATTCACCAAGTTATTACATAATGGGGAAAGATCATCCCAAGAAAAGAAAAAAAAGAGATGAAAATCCGTCTTCTCCCTCGAGGTTGGCGAGCTCCGAAGACGACGGAGAAGACTCAAGTTTTTCGGTGGAATCTACGGCAACTGAAAAACAGGACAAGTATCGCGAGTTCAGAATTCCTGACTACATTCGGTCATATCCTGAAAACGGAGGCAATTTTGAATATGTAGTATTTTTTGAAAGTATAGACTCGGTCCCGATCGGCGATAGAGACATGATGTCTCTCTCAACCAACATTAAAAAATATAATAAGGGTGTTAAACAATTGTTACGTATGAATCGCTTTAAAATTGGGGTCATTTTCGAACGCCCTGGTTTGGCCAATACAGCTTTAATGAACCGGAAATTCCTTGATGGTTACAAATTAAAAGCCAGTATTCCTGCTGCTGCTACAGAAAATACAGGTGTAATTATGCATGTTCCCATTGAGTTAAGCAACGAACACATTTACAGCGCTATATCCAGTACAAAAAATATTATTTCAATTAGAAGATTTATGCGTCGCACTGTTTCAGAAAGAGGAGAGGTGTCCTTTCAGCCTACGAAGACGGTATCCATCACATTCTCTTGTGCAGTTTTACCAGACAGTGTGGATTTGAATAGTTGGCGATTTGAAGTACGTCCCTACATTCCACCAGTAAAACAATGCCTGAACTGTTTAAGGTATGGCCATATAGCTAAGTTTTGTAAAAACTCTCAAAGATGTTCCATATGCACAAAGGATCATAATTACAAACAATGTACAATATCATCAACTGAGGCAACATGTTGCCATTGTCAAGGTAAACATGTAGCTATTTCGTCACAGTGCCCGGTTAAGAAAGCTAAAATTGAAGAAAATAAAAACAAAATTAATAGAAAAACATATGCAGACATAATCAATGAAAAGTCATTTCCATCTCTTACAAAGTCCAGTCCTGCTAAACAATTACAATCACTGATTGAAACAGAGCCTATTTTAAATATTTTAGTACAGACATTAGTAACATTAATTTCTCAAAACAAAAATAATGAAAAGAGTATCAGCACTCAAAGCATAAAAGATGTTCTATTATCAAAAATTCAGAATAATGTAAAAAATAAACCTTAAATTTTATGGATCAGTTAAATATCGTACAATGGAATGCTCAGAGCATTAATAGTAATAAACACGATTTTTCCTATTTTTTGTATGAACATAATATACATGTAGCCCTATTGTGTGAAACATGGCTTAAACCTCACATGAGATTTAGTATTAAAGGATATAATTTAGTAAGATTAGATTCAGGTAATACACATAATGGTGTAGCTATTTTAGTACATAACAGCTTACAATTTAGTAAAATAGATACTTTATATGATGATTCTATACAAAATATAGCAATTCGTTTAAAATATGGCAATAATAAAGAAATTTCAATAGTCAGTTTTTATAGTCCTGGAAATGCTTCATTTACTAAGTCCAAATTTGATAATTTAATTCGTAGTATTCCTGCTCCTCTCCTGTTGGGTGGAGATTTTAATGCATATCATTCTGCCTGGGGATGTAACAGTGTGAACATTCGTGGCCGAGATGTACTAGAAATCATTAATGACTGTAATTTGATTTTATTAAATGATGGAGAAATGACTACTATAGGCTCTCATATATGGCAAAGAAATGCACTTGATTTAACTGTAGTATCGCCTTCTATTTCATTATCTTGTAATTGGTTTGTGCATGATAATCCTTTGGGTAGTTACCATTTGCCTGTGATTACAAGATTATTAGTTAATAATAATTATAATATTTCACATGATATAGAAACTTCAAACTTACCAAAACATTTTAACTTTAACTTAATTGATTGGGATATATATAAGAGGAGTGTTGATAGTTTAATTGTACATTTTAATATTAATCAAGATAATCCAATACAGTCTTACAATGACTTGATAAAGTTATTAAACTCAGCTGTTATTAAATCGTTACCATCAACTCCAAGATCTGATACATCTTTTCATACAACTTTAGTAAATAATCGTAAAAAAACGCATTCCATTACCATGGTGGAATTTAAATTGCACTAAAGCAGTAGAAGACTCTAAAAATGCATATTTAGAGTTCAAGCATAATCCTAGTTTAGAAAATTATATTGAATTTAAAAAATTACAGGCTTGTAAAAAGTTAGTTTTAAAAAAAGAAAGATATTTAAGCTGGATTTCTCTATGTGAATCATTTAATAGAACTACTTCATTAACTAAAATTTGGCAAATTTCAAAAAGATTTAATAAAACATTTATACATCCAAGCAATAATATCTCTCCTTGGGTATTTGATTTTCTTAGAAAATATACTCCAGATACAGTCGAGGGCCAATTTCAATCACTTCCTAATGTAGTACATGCTTCAGAACATCATGAATATCTGACTTCCTCATTTTCTCTTCAGGAATTAAAATCTGCAATCTCATCTAGACGCGATACAGCTTTTGGCCTTGATGGAATACCTTATAAAATGCTGAAAAATGTATCAATTAATGCTCTTTCTGTTGTATTAAGTGTTTTTAATTTACTCTGGCAGGAAATGATCATCCCTAATGACTGGAAAATAGATTGCCTAATCCCAGTATTAAAACCTAACAAAGTAAGGCACAAAGCAGAATCATACAGACCAGTAGCATTAACATCATGCATGGGTAAAATTTTTGAACAATTAATTAAACAAAGACTGGAATTTTATATAGAAAGTAATAGTCTATTACCATCCAATCAGTTTGGCTTTCGACGTGGTCGCTCTACTCGAGATAGCATTACTCATTTGCATATTAGATATATATAATTCGAATAAAATGAGCAATCATTTTGTTGGCGTTTTCTTTGATATAGTGGGTGCATTTAAGTTGCTCTGTGTTGTTCTAATATTAATCAGCACATTTTGTGTGGTGAACTTCGTGCTCTTGGTATTCCTGAAAAAATAATATTATGGATCTTTAACTTTTTACATGGTAGAGAAGTATATGTCAAAGTGAACAATCGGCTTATAGGACCACGCTTTTCATTCAAAGGGGTATGTCAAGGTGGCATCCTTAGTCCATTGATTTATCTACTTTATATACATAGATTAAATATTGTACTGGGATCTGAAGTAGCAAATTTACAGTTTGCTGATGATTTAGTTGTCTATGCTTCTGGTTCAGAGATAAATTCTGTTGAAAGTATTTTAAACACTGCTTTATCTCGGTTAAAGAATTATTTTCATTATCTAAACTTAGACATTAGTCTAGAAAAATCTAAAGTTATAGTGTTTGGTGAGTGTGACTCAGACTTACAAATTCACTACAATAATAATATTCTTCCAATAGTGGATGAAGTGAAGTTTCTAGGCGTTATCTTTACAAGCAACCTCTCATGGAGTAAATATGTTGATTATCTGTTGGGTAGAGCTAATAAAGCATTTAATTTTATAAAGTCACTGTCAATTGCAGCTGATCCTAAAATTTTACTAATGTTATACAAATCGTTAGTACGAAGTCATTTTGAGTATGGATTTTTATGCTTTGGGTCTGATCAGAGATTGGTTCGCAAATTGGAGGTTCTTCAGAATCATAATCTTAGATGTATAACTGGTGCAATGAAGACTACCCCAATTAATTCTCTTCAAATTGAGTGTAATACTCCTCCTATAAATATTAGATTTCAGTTTTTAAAATCCAAATACATTCTCAAGCTTTTATCTTTTGAAAATCATCTTTTATTAAAGAAATTATTATTTTATCATAGAGTATATAATCCTCCTAATTCTGTAAATGTCCCTTATATACTTCATGACTTTTCTAATATAATCAGCATTGATGATCAATATCAAATTGAGAAATGTAGAGACAGGTGGCCATGTTATTCTGGCAGTTATGTTAGCAAATTCTGGCCTATGGATATTCATATTAATCGTGACATAAGGAGTAAAGAAGATGTGTATCAGCTAATAGCAGAGTTCTCTGGGCACAGATGTATATTTACTGATGGATCCAAAAACAATAGAAGTGTTTCACTAGCTATATACCTACCTCATATTACTGTTGGACACGGACTTCGGTTACCTGAAGCCATGACTATATTTACAGCAGAATCATTAGCTATTTTATCAGCCCTGGAGTATATACGTGAAAAGAATCTTGGACATACCACTTGGCTTATTGTGTCAGATTGCATGAGTGTTCTGATGGCTTTACAAAATCCAAAATTGGACGCCAATACACGTAATATTATTTATAAGATTCGGACTTTATACGCTGAGCTTTGTTCTGGAGGATTTGTGATAAGTTTATTATGGACACCTTCCCACATAGGAGTATCAGGAAACGAAAACGCAGATTATCTTGCAAGGATTATTGTTGACGCTGACATTGCAGAGATAAGAAATGTTGCCATACCAAGTTCTGATTTGTTAACCAAATTAAATGTACGACACACCTGTATTTGGCATGAGAACTGGCAAGAAACATTACAGACCAAAGGAAAATGGTATGCAAAAATAAATCAAACTGTTGGTTCAGCGCCCTGGTTCACCAGATCTGTTATTCCTAAGAGCAGAAAATTTTATAAAACTCTAAATCGACTTAGACTTGGACATGGAAGATTTAACGCACATCTTGCCAGAATGAATATAATAATATCATCTATTTGCAGCAACTGTAACTCAGAAAGTGATCAAACTCTAGATCATATAATTTTTGAATGCCCTGCTTATGCTTTACAAAGGGTCTTGTTAATCGATGAATTATTAGAAATATATAAAACACCTGCAAGCATCCCGCGCGACACTCAAAGTTTGCTGGTGGATTACAGTACCTATACAGCGCTGTATAAATTTATTGATAGCACTGGACTATCAATTTAACCGATCGGGACCACAAAACAGAAGGAAATGACCACAACCTGCTATGATTAAACTACAAGATGAAGACAAATACGGATATGATACTTTATGATTATACCACGGAACAGAAAAAACAGGATTATACAATGAACACTGAAGACGTGGCTTTGGCCTTAAACATATTTATAAAACAAGGATTAAACTACTGAAGACGAGGCTTCGGCCTTACTTATTTGTTAAATAAGAAGAGAATACTGAAGACGAGGCGGTATGGTCTAAGACCTTAGCCTGCCCAAAAAGGGCGAAGAAAAAAAAAAAAAAAAAAAAAAACTGGCGTGTCAAGGTCTGTCACTTTGACTGACGTATTTTTAGCAATTTTAGCAGTTGTGTTCCAGTTTGATTTAACTTTATTGCGACATCCTTGATGTTGGAAACAAATGTGATAGAGCTACGAAATAATATAAGAGTAACAGAGAAAGATTATTTTGCATGCTTTTAGCGATAGATTATTTTATGTCATGTCTGTCATGTCGTATAACCTCCAATTGGCAGTGTGTAAAATTACTCGCCTGCATGCTATTTGCTGATTGTAAAATGAAAGGCATGCAACCAAGAGCCGAGAGCCTATAATTACATCTTAGCAAGAAGCACTTTTACTTGAAAGTCTTGAGTGGATAGACCTTTTGAATAAATTTAAGTTCAAGTTTAAACAATGGCAGAAACTCAGGAGACAATCCTTTTAAAAATTAAAGAACAAGGTGATCTTGTAAGAAAATTAAAAGCTGCAAAGGAATCAAGTGAAAAGGTGAGTTATAATATATGTTTAACTTGGTTTAGGTGCACACTACCCATATTGATGAATTATTTTAACATTACATCATTCCAACAATTAAATGCGATTTTATTTGTATTGTAGGCCAAGAAGAATAACTTACAATACGATTTACCAGAAATTGATAAGCATTTATGTGACTATAGTTATATATGTGGGTATAACCCCAGTTACTGTGATATAGAATTGAAGAATGGATTAGGAAAGAATATAGATTTTCAAAAATACAAATACATCAAGAGGTGGTGGTACCATATGGGGAGTTTCAGCGACTCTGAAATATCATTGTTACCTAAATTGAATCCTCCCATTGTGTTGCAAAGAGTTGCGGATGGCATCACACCACTTGATCAGCAGGTGTGTTGATGAGTTCTCATTCTGTTGTAGACTTGATGCTTTGTTTGTACATAAGCTGGGCATGATTATATTATTTGGTTTATTGGTACACCCCTCCTTGAGTAGAATGTTGTTGAATCTCCACATATGGTTGTTTCGTCACCACAACCTCTTATCAAAGTTGTATCCATTGTTTCATTGATAAAATCTAAACTTTGAAATTGTTCAAAATGTATGACGTAAAATTGTTTTCTTTTTCCGGTCATAACAAAGTAATGCTGTGGTGACGAGATATCATATTGTTTGAAATTGTGGAGAGATAAAACTAGTGAAGCATGTCTTACAAAGTGTTGAGGTTCTTAAAGAACCGTGCAATTGTGATGCGGTTACACAACTCAGTACTGAGCACAAATTTCACGAAATACATTGCAACATCATCACTGTGCAAGGTATTGGTGGCCTACTTAGTGACGCTAACTTATTTTATTTGAGCAATTAGATTCTTTTGTTTTATTTCTTTTTCCTGCTACAACCTATTATTGTTGTAACAAATTCTTTTTTATTAAGTATGAATTGATGCTCATAGTTTTGAAATCTTTTTATTCTTTCCAAAAATAATATATTTTGTAAAATCAAAATTTTCATCATGTAAAATTTTGTAATATCTATCCTACATAATAATAATATTGTTTAATTTCACTTCTCTTCTTTTTTAGATACAAGAAGAAGTAGCAAAGTTATTGTCATTGAAAAAAAAGCTAGTCCCTGAAGAAGTGGCTCCTCAGAAATTTACCCTCAAAACTCCGAAGGGTACGAGGGACTACAGCCCTCAACAGATGAGCATAAGAAATGGTGTTCTAGATAAGATCATTACGGTGTTCAAGAGACACGGCGCTGAGTGTATTGACACACCTGTCTTTGAATTGAAGGTAAGAATATATTTTATCATTTTCATTCATTAATTAGACCAGCTTAAAGAAACTGAATCCACTTATATAATGAACCAGGAAGCGAAAAGTCTCGAAATACTGTCTTGTTAACTTAACGAAGGGGCACTACCAGAGCTGTCACTACACTGTCAAATTTCATTTTAATGGCTAGTCTTGTACTAAACATCTCCCTCAAGACGATAAATAATCAGCATATCATTTTTGTGTTACTGTTGACCATTATAAATTGCCATAAAATAGTGTTTTCATAACACTGTTGTGTTAAAATGTTATTTACATGTGAAATAGTGTATTTATTCATGTAAAGTTCAGAGTGAGAAGAGTACAGAGACACTATAAGTATCTTTGGAAATTACAGTGTTGACAAATTATGTTTCATTCTTAATAAACTTTTTTCCTAGGATGTATTAACAGGCAAGTATGGAGAAGACTCCAAACTGATCTATGACTTAAAAGACCAAGGAGGCGAGATCCTGTCTCTAAGGTATGATCTGACGGTCCCACTGGCACGGTACTTAGCGATGAACAAGATTAACAACTTGAAGAGATACCACATTGCTAAGGTGTACCGACGTGACAACCCAGCCATGACACGAGGCAGATACAGGGAGTTCTATCAATGTGTAAGTTTTAATTGATATGCCTTTCCTTTTCATCACTACCTATATTAAATCAATTGGATAATAAGCACAAGTTTTATAACACATTTACCCATGTTTCTTGTATTGTGAGTGTGTCTACAAACATACGAACATTTAAACTCATAGCTACAAACAGCCAGCTCCTACTTGTAGATAAAGCCAGAGGGTATCCAATGGTGTTGCAGGATTAAAACAGTTCGTGCATTTCCCGTAACGCTATTGGCTATTCATTCACGAAGGTGAATCATTTGGAATATTGCTAAATGGCTGTTTAGGCTCTCAGTTCTTCTTCACAACCACATCATCATTCATCATCATCATCATTCAGCCTATTGCAGTCTAGTCTTTCCCAGGGAGCGCCACAGCGCACGATTTCCTGCTTTTTTCATTCAGCCACTGCCAGCCACCTTCTTCAGCTCATCAGTCCATCTTGCCGGGGGCCATTCCACCCTACATTTACCTACACGCCGTCTCCATTCGAGAACCTTCCTACTCCACCTTTCGTCGGTTCTGCGGCAGACATGACAAAACCACACGATAATATTCAAAATGCAATTTCAGGATTTCGACATAGCAGGTCAATACGACCCCATGGTCCCTGACGCAGAATGCCTGAAGGTAGTCACTGAGATATTAGATGCCCTTGACATCGGCACTTACGTGTTGAAGGTGAACCACCGGCGACTTCTCGACGGCATGTTCGAAGCTTGCGGGGTGCCCGCTGACAAGTTCAGAACCACTTGTTCTACTGTTGATAAATTGGACAAGGTAATTAATCAACTACTAAAAAAAACTTGCTACACGCCTCCGCTTTTTGTGTTATTTTTTTTTTGATTTTTCAAATTATGAGAGATTTCTTATATTTTCTTACTAAGAAGTAGAGAGAGTACTTAAATCCACTTATTATTCAGCTTGCATTGCCATTGCGAGAGAGTAATCGCAAAAGGTCTTCATGTAACATGTACTTAGAAAATAATACGAATTATTTCACTTTCACATTTCGAAAGTGGTCTACATCTCAGCGATCACAGATGAAAGCAAATTGTTATTGTTTTCGTAAATTAGGTACCTATATTCTATCTATCTGATAGAATATATTGTATAAATACTAGTGCAGCAACCTATCCTAATCAGTAAAATTTTCCCAATCGAAAATGAACCTTGTCGTAGTGTGATAAAGTTGAGAATTTATTAAATAAATGATGTGCTGTACCTAGATGTTATAAAAACTGTTTTACAATGTTTTCAATTCTTCCAGACAACCTTTCCGTGGATTGTACGAAGTCAAAGTAATTTTAGTTTTAACTAATCTATTTTACCCACAGTCGCCATGGGAGGAAGTACGAACAGAAATGATAAATGAGAAGGGTGTATCTCCTGAGGCAGCCGATAGGATAGGCGAGTACGTCAGGCTTAATGGAGGCGTAGAACTGGCCGACAAACTCCTCAATGACGAGAAACTGTCCAAGACTAAAGCTGCCATTGAAGGCTTACAAGGAATCAAGCTGCTGTTAGAGTATTGTGAACTCTTTGGTGTAAAGGATAAGATCCTTTTTGATGTTAGTCTTGCGAGAGGATTGGATTATTATACAGGAGTTATCTATGAAGCTGTGTTGACGCGTAAGTAGTATTTTATTCGTTTGTTTTGCATTGCATTTAAATATGTGTTAAAATATTATTTTCTACTTGTAAGAAGAGTTAACGAAAAAGAAAATACGTAATAATTATATTTTACAATTTGATTATGTCTTGAAAGTATATAATAATTTTTTAAGGACCAACTTATCTTGTATACAAGGTAAATAGTAAAAACAGTGTACATTGAAAACCAACTCTGTTTTCGACATTAGCTCTTATTTATGTCTCATTATTTTTAGCCGAGCAATCATTTTAATTACTAATTGCTTGTACAAAATTGATTTAATCAACACACCTTGGTTAGCCAATTACGATGATTGTTGACTTATTATTGAGAACATGTGCGTTTCCTTCCAGAGCCAATTAAAATCGGCAATGAAGACCAAACTGTCGGATCCATTGCAGGCGGTGGGAGATATGATAATCTTGTTGGCATGTTCGACTCGAAGAATAAACAGGTAATGTTCTAAAATCTACTACAATTCTATGGAGTTAAGAATCATTTTAACTTTGAAGAATTTTAAAGCTTATTTCATTTTTGCGCTGTAAATTACACGACTAAATTGACGCCTTTCAAAGTTGGGTTGTTGAACGTAAAGGATCATGAATGATTATTTTAGATATGCTGTATCAACAACGTAATAACACTTTTATGCCTACCGTGTTCTACGAATAAATAAAATCTCAGTAGTCTTTAGATGTGCTTCAAGAAGAGTATCAGTCTCTTTTGCTCTACTCAGAGCGGGAGGACTTGACCGATAAAAGCGTAACTGCAAAAAAAATGCTTTGACGTTTCTCGAGACACTTGTGTAGAGTAAATGCCATTTTATTGGTGTAGCTAACTGTGCATTCAATTATTTTATAACTTAAATATAAAACCCGTTTTTCACTTGCACTTTTAGTTCAATCTGGTTGCTCATGGCAGCCAAATTCAACAAAAAGCAGCGCCATTACTAATTGATTGCAAAGCGTATTGCAAAGTTATTGAGGCGTGACACCGTTTAGCGCTAAGTAAATGCGGGCGCAGTTCGTTGGGTTGCTAACTATTAGTTGTTGATTCGAAAAGTATCCGACGGGTAGATAAAATTGAGATAAAAACTATTCCATGTGTTAATTCAGGTTATGAGAATGTACTAAATTTCATCCAAATCCGTTCAGTAGTTTTTGAAAGATACATACGTATATCACAAACATTCGCATTCATTATATTAGTAACATGTTATTATAGAAAGTGAAAAATGTTCTTCAAAGTGCTCTTACGCTGATGCGTGACTTGGAATAGAGGTGTGAACTAAAATATTGTTAAAATGTTGATTTATCGGCTATCAACTAGATTTTAATTAATCGTAACATCCGTATTGAATGCGCAATCTATCATTGTAAATAATAAACCAAATCTAGTTTTTATGAATAATGTAACAGATAAATTCATTTACGCGTTCATAATTTTAAGCCTAAGAGTTCATTTCTGTAATACATTATGTGGGTCAAGGCGTAATATGTTTTGATGTAATAGTGACGCGAATTATGTACATGTGTTCTGTTATCAAGGCCAATGTATTTTCCGGGTTTTAAATCTGTATAACGCAGAATAGAGATAATATTATTCCGATCTTTATGTGACGAACGCTGACTGCGATAGCCGATAATTGTGTTATCGCTAAATAAACCACGAGTTTATCTCTATTGGGAATATACAGCGTTACTTGTTATTGGTTATGAGCTGCTATGGGGGCCAAAATGCAACAAATTAAATCTGCATAATGTATGGTCGAAATTCAATAATTTTCGAGATATAAGAACTTGAAGGGATTTTCGATATTTTACTCAAAACTAGATAACTAATTCCAAAAAAAAGAACTGCATGTTGAAAAGGTACCTACTATTAAAAATGATGTGTAGTGTGTGTGTGATAAACATAATTGAAGTATAAAATATTTATTATTTATGTAATAAAAAGTATCATTTATAAATAGCTCATAAATCGTTTATTTTACATAATTAAAATTATGAGCGATTTAAGAATGATAAGTCAGCGTCAGTTGGATCAGGATCAGTATAGGTTGATATTATAAATTCCGAAACTCCTACATCTGTTATCAAAGTAGCTAGTAGGATTAGGTAGAGGAGGACTTAAGTCCACAGTCCTTAGTAATAGAAGTTTTTTTTTATGTGGTAAAATCATCAAATGAGTCCTCCCACCCAGGGCAGAGCGGGAGGTCCTTCAATAGCCCTTTACGGTCCAGGGAAAGAGTAATGCGATAAGTCCGACGACCCCGGCAGTAATAGAGCCTTTTTTTTAACGTGGTAAAATCATCAAATGACTCCTCTCACCCAGGGCAGAGCGGGAGGGACTGTCAGACTCGTACTGACTAAAATGCACGGTCTCCTTCAATAGCCCTTTACGTTCCAGGGTCACCGTAATGCGATAAGTCCGACGACCCCAGCAGTAATAGAAGCTAGGCTATTAATAGAGGGCAAACCTTTGAGCAAGATAAAGTCAGCGGCCTCAAAACGCAATGAGTTATATTTGGCCTTGTTTTTGTTTAAAGTGTTGAGAGTCTAAAAAATAATATAACAAAAAAAAAATACCATTCCAGGTACCGTGCGTAGGCGTTAGTATCGGCGTAGAGCGCATATTCTCCGTGCTCGAAGCGAAGTTGGCCGCTGGTGATATAAGCGTACGGACCAGTGACGTCGACGTGTACGTTGCGTCTGCGCAGAAGAACTTCCTCGAAGAGCGCATGAAGATCTGCAATGAACTGTGGAATGCTGGGATTAAGGTAATTAAGTCAATAAAATACCAGGCAGAATAAACGTGCGGTTGCTGCTTGTGGCACAAAATGTAGGTATAGGGAAAAAAGAATATTCACGCATTTTATAAAAATACTTACTTATACTTGTCGAGGTGTTAATCCCAACTGATGATGCTTAATTATTTACTTCTTTCATTCTTTAATATTCGGTTTTTTTTTATTATTTTAAGGTTTTTAGGACCAAAAGAATCGCATCTTTAAAAATGACTTGCGAGTTCGATTCCGCTACATCTCAGTCAGGTGTCGTTTTCTGCATTTTGGGATAATTAAAACACTTTCTTAAAAATGAATGTTCAATGTAGCTGTTCAGCTACAGGCCGAGACTCCACCAAAGCTGTGTCGAGCTGTGCGGGGTCGAGACGTGTTTTGAACAACCAATAGAATTGCGTTATTGACACAACTCCACTCCGCAACGCAATTCTATTGGTTGTTCAAAACACGTCTCGACTTGCACAGCTTTGGTGGAGTCTCGGCCTTAAGGGATCAATATTCATCTCTGCATTTCAAATCATAGTCGAATTGTTTGAAGTACTGGAATAAGTTTAAAAGCTCCTAAAGCTTCTTCCACTGAATCTAACTCAAGGTTTAAGATTTACGAATATTTTAGATTCTAAAAGTTTTTTTTTTATTACAGACCGAGCAATCATACAAAAAGAACCCTAAAATGCTGACACAACTACAACACTGCGAAGAGAACGGTATTCCTCTCGCTGTTGTACTAGGAGAGTCAGAACTCAAGCGTGGAGTCGTGAAAGTGAGGAACATTATTACAAGACAAGAAGATGAAGTGGCCAGAGACAATCTGGTTGAAGAACTTAAGACTAGGATTGCAGCGTTGAGTGTTGCGCGGGTTAATGGTACAGCGTAGAGTATGACGTCATTTTTACATTTATTCTGATACTCGCATCACACGGCGCGTGATAATTACGCCGGCTGGCGCATCTGATTTTTGTATGGAATAAAAGGCGTGCGAGAGCGTATGGCGTGGCGCGGTGCGTGATCCCACGCGCCGTGTGAAGTAAGTATTAAAGGTTAACACACTATGCAAAGCACGAGTAGCTAATACTTCTCTTACTAACATTAAGGGTGCTTGTACACGACGCATGTAACCCGCGCAAGTGCCTCAACATGCTCAAGCTACATGCGCCGTGTAAACGCACCCCGCGGGTAGCTTGATCAAGTAGCTTACGCATGTTACTCGCGCGGGTAAACCGCAAGCCCGTAGTACCTTTACTTGCGCGGGTTACATGCGCCGTGTACAAGCACCCTTAAAATGTAAAATAGTAGTGCTATTTTGTAACGTTGACGAGTTCACTTCACGCAATGAGCGCACAATACGAGTCATTTTTATTTAAATAAGTCATCGCCAATAAGTTTATGAGACACCGTTTGAATTAAGAACGTGATGTGAAGAGAATTACTTTTGACTCGTTCAGAATCTGCGATGGTTTACCTAAAGAAAGTGAGATCGATTGAGCGTTCACTAGGACGAAATACACTCTTTAAGCCGGGTTTTCACAGTAAGAGTTGGCTCGGACCGAGTGCACTCGGATGCTACTCGTATCATGTAAACACCTAATCCAAGCGCACTCGGACGCCAACGTCTAATCCGAGTAGACTAGGACTCTGCTCTATTTTTCGAGCTCACTCGGATCATTTGAATGTACTCTGTGGATCATTTTTATGTAAAAAATATGGCGACAAAACCACTATCCGTGTACACTCGTACGAAGCTGACTCGTACGAGTGCACTCGATCCGAGCCAACTCTTACTGTGAAATCCCGGCTTAAGCGTTACAGAATAACACTACGGTAATGAAAAATAGATGATGATTCGTGATTTCAGTATAGTGTGTGGACGCCTCAATACGTTTCCCAGTTTTGTATTTTAATATTATAGTAGAAAAGTGACCTGTCTCGTAATAAGCAAAAAAGCTCATAGTAATGCTGGTTTCAATTTAAAAATGTAGGCTGAATATCAGTTGCAGTTATTTCAGCCAATGATGCGTAGAGCAAGGTTTTGTTTTCGAGATGTAATGCATTTTACCTTTATCGTTCCATAATATTACATTCGTATTTTATTTTTCTTAAAATCCTATTGAATTTAATTCGATTTGATTTTGTTTGGTGGTACTTTTTTTCGATTTTATAATTATGGGTCCAAATCTCAAGGCCGTTGTACTTCCGTTATTATTTTTTTTCTTTTTCATGTATAAAGCATTTAAGGTTGTGCAGGTTCGTCACAATTTGAATAAATTAAAAAATGATACTAAAATAATTAAAACAAACAAACTTTTAAGAAGCTTAAATAAATCCCATAATGTCATAAAACTCAAAACGAGCATTTCTATTGGATCTTTCAGAGAAAGGAGTAACAGATAAATGATTTTACTCTAAATAGATGTAAAACTAAGTATTTCCTATTTTTCTAAATTCTCATGGTAAGTATTAATTATTTTTAATTATAAAGATGTTTATTTATAATTAGCATTTAGCTATGATTTGAATATGACTTCTTTCTTTAGTAATTTATTGTAGTTTAACAAAAGTAAGGAATATCCATTAATTATTTCGTTTGTATATGTGTGAGTTAAAATATTGGCATAAATAAATTGGATAAGTCAAAAAAAAAATGTGTTATGATTTAAAAAAAAAAATAGGGTAAAACACCCAACTATTGACCCCTTAAGCGGTTTTCCTTGCTTTTTTCGCAAAATAAGCTAATGTACGAGTTGCAAGTGGAAATGAATGTTTTTGGAAGATAAAATAAACATTGGAGAATGTAACTAAAACATTATTTCCAGTCATACAAAGGTAAAAAGTGTTCTTTTTCTCGAATTTAGCAAGAACAGGCCGTTTGACCAGTTATTAACATGCTTGTACCAAATTTTCATCATGCAAATGACCAATTTTTGACCTCCTGTAGTATAAGAATAAACTCAAATAATTTTTATTATGAATGTGATACGAGGTTTTATTTGACAAAAAAAAACAAACAAAGCTAGTCTTATAGCCCTTCTCATTTTCTTTTTTCACACTATTTAGGTCTTCAGTCTTCAAACGCCGTTAATAAAATTCTTGCAATAATTTTGAAATTTTGTAGTTTGTATCACTTTTTGTTGTAGTTTTTATCACTTTTTGTCAAATTGTTTTCTTTATTTGTATTTATTAATTTCACTGTTCTGTATTATGCAGCAGATATAAAAATACTCGCCGGCAAAATATAAATTGAAAGAACACGGCTTTAGTTCTACAAAGTGAGTTTCAAAAACTTTGAATTAATAGTTTCCTAATTACATAAGACGGTTTTAACTTTTTAAACATAAGTAAAAGATCTCACAAATGAAGAGAACATAGATACAAAAAAAAACTAGCTCACACTTTGCCTAAACATGCAGGTTTGGGTATATTTTGTCATTTTATGCATTAAACCAACCTGTGGCTGAAGCATTGCTCGTGTTATATTCTGCAATTGTCCCACGGGACCATATACCGACATAAAAAGTATCCTGCGTCCAGGTACACCCACTTAACCAGATTTTAAAATAATCTGCTTGCCAAATTGTGTCAAAATCCATTCAGCCGTTCACTTTTCCTATAATATTAGTAAGTCTAAAATATTCAGGAGGATCCAGAATGTGACAGTAGACCGAAAATTTAAGTACCTCACTCAAATTATGCTAGGTAGTCAGGTTACTACGTAAGGTATTTTTTATGTTTGTGATTATGCAGATACACACCTTTAGGGGTGCCAACGCCCATGGGCTTAATACAGATGCATTAAAGTTAAGCTACCTCACCATTAAAAATGAACTATACGTACACACCGTGGTGTCAGTAACTGGTATTCTCGTACATTTGGTAAATTACCAGCTATTGACATGTCATGTTAATAAAATGGTTATTCATACATTTGAGTGTACCAGATATTGACCTCATAATTTTTACAAGTTAACGCTCATTAAAACTTGAAAATCATGTGGAAAAGCATTGTGTCTGTCTTAAATAACCAAAAAATACCAAACTCAAAGGAATCTATTGTGTAAAACTGAAATAAAATGACATTGAAAACAACCGTCAGCTTAGCAAATTGTTAAATTTCTTGATGATTTCAGGAGGGTATTTTGTTATCATAGGTTTACGGACGCATTATTGCTTTATTTAAATTTTCTGTGACGCCAATATATTACAAGATAAATTATATTTCATTTTCTGTATTCTTTATGCAGCACTGCAAGAAGATTTATTATTATTTTTGATAAAAACTGTTATGCGGTCAATAGTTGATGGGAGGTCAGCAGTTGGGTACTTTACCCTACCTCAAATTGTAAAAAAACGGTTGCTTCATCAAACTTGCATCACTAAATAAATCGCTTAACGATACACATAAATGATAAATATGATAATATAGAAAACACACACTTGACCAACACAGGCGACACTTTTTTAACATAGTAAAATCATTAAACGCGCCCTCTCGCCCAGAGTGGAGTGGATCGGACTGTCAGACTAATACTGACTTGAATTCTCGGTGTTCTTTCAATAGCTCTTTAGATTCCAGGGTCACGGTCATCTGTTTAGACAGTACCGCGACCCCGGCTGGCGTTAAGCCCTGTTCAGGGGCGCCGTCTGTGAATCTTTGAGGGGCGCATGGATGACGATGCGATGTCAATTTGGGCATGGTACAAGATCGAAGACGAGTTCGAATGTCCGCGCAACTAAGGTGACATTTGACACACCTTTATAACATCATCATCAGCCGGAGGACGTCCACTGCTGAACATAGGCCTCCCCCTTAGACCGCCACGCCGAACGACAATTCGCCACTTGCATCCATCGGCTGCCCGCGACCCTCACGATGTCGTCAGTCCACCTAGTGGGAGGCCTGCCTACGCTGCGTCTTCCGGTCCGTGGTCGCCACTCAAGAACTTTTCTTCCCCATCGGTTGTCAGTTCTACGAGCGATGTGGTCTGTCCACCTTTATAACGAAGAAAACATAACATAGTTGAACGTCTAACACTGAAAAGGTAAATGTAAATCGTAACTTTATCCAAAACAAGCGGCTCGTCCCTGCTTCGCATCGGAATACCGAATATAGCCTATGTAACTCAGGGTGAATGTAGCTTCCTATGGTCAATTTTTTTTTAATCGGCACAGTAGGTACTTTTAGAGTTAATTCGTTACAAACATACACACACACAAAAATACAAGTATTTTTCCTAAGTGTAAGATGACCCTCAAACAAGTTTCCCATATCATACAGTTGGATTGTAGACTGGCCTGTTGGTCTAGTAGTTAGTGACCCTGACTGCTATGCCGGGTGTCGTGGCTTCGATTCCCACCCAGGACAAATGTTTGTGTGTTGAGCATGATCATTTGTTCTGTATCTGGGAGTAATTTATCTATAATGTGTATGTATTTAGAAATATATAAGTATGTTATCAGTTGTCTAGTACCCATAACACAAGCTTTGCTTAGCTTGGGACTAGATGGCGTTGTGTGATAGTTGTGGAATCTCATTATATTATTATTATTAATAATATCTGGTTTTTAAAATTTCTATATCTTGGGAACCGAGCTTTTCTCGAACCTGGGACCCCTGATCTGTAACTTTCTTGAAAATCCTTGGAACCGTTTCCGAGATCCTGATTATATATACAGGGTGGAATTTTGTAATGCCACCTGGAGGGAAAGTACTCTTAATACTGCAGATAGAAAATTTTACTCAAAGGAAATATTCCTTTATTTTTTAATAGAAAGCAAACTGCATTCAAAGATTTTCAAAAATTCTCTTCTCCCACACCCGGAAACGAACCATTTTTTGTAAAATTCAATTATGGAATTAAGAGCTTCACCGTTCGATCATTTAAATCATGTTTGTTAGAAGATTTATACTTCGAATTGACCCTAACGATCGATGCAATAAAAGCGACAGCGTATCTCTTTTCAGATCTTTAGGCTGACTGCATGTCTATTGCCAGTATGATGGTTAGATGTACGCGAACTTTTTGAAAGAGTGAAGAGTTTTTTTTAATTACTTATCGCCCTAGGGCTTTTCTAGCTACATTATTACCCTAGAGCGCTAATTGGTTACTTACAAGCCCCATTTGGGGGTAATAAGGACCTACTTACCGAACATGAGGGATGTAAATTATTATTATTGTAATTGAAGCTAGCCGACAAGGTCTGTCGAAGGCTGCAAGTCCTCTAGTCAAAATTGTTACTTGGCAAGTTTAGTGTAGGAGTCCTTTAGCTAAATAAGCCGATACTTTAACGATTAGCTGGATAATATGGATTTTATTGATACTCTTGTGCGAGATAACGTATTGTTTATTAACCAAGGTTTTTCTGGCTGGCAGAAATAGGTACATAAAAAAATATACGACTGAACGAACGGTGAGATCTTCAGGAACCGTAATTTGAGTAGATATTATTGAAGAATTACTTTCAAGGCCTTGTCTGACAGAGAAATGCCGTGTTTTGAAGTGCCTTAGCAAGATGAATTCAACGACTGCTAATCTAAAATAATTATTAAGTATTTCAGATTCTCTTGGCCCAAAGTTATAAAGACGAACATAGAGATGTTTTGATGTGCTGTGATCAAAATTGACAAAATACACTTTTTACTTCAATGAACCGACCAGACGGAAATAGTAATAAAAGTGTGAAGATTCAATGACCTTCTATTCAATGTCCCGTTTGGATTCCATTGACCTCGATCGGTTTGTCCTACAGCACGTCCGCGTGCTTCTAGTTCCATAATGTCATGTCATGGACGCGGCAGCCAGTAGCTTGACTCATTGTTCCCACAACAACTTCTGTGGTTCCTGTCATTGTGCCCTGATCCACCGTGAAGTCCAACACGATTTTCATCGATATAAAACTCTTTATACCATTCAAATCCCGCCTATTATAAGGTATACCGTTTTACTGACAACACCTAACGTTAGCCGAGAGATGAAATGGTGCCCCGGTATAAATATTGGTTAAGTTTGTCAGTTTGTGTGTTACTCTTAGTTTCTACTATCAGTGGATCAGCTATTAAAGACGCTTTGGAAGAACATTTAAAGGATATCGCACATGATGAAGGATCAGAGTCGATCAAGCATAATAAGCAGAAGGGCGAAAAAATTCATCAAGATGAAAGCCACCTCAATGATAATCACAAAAACCAATATTCAAAAGCTAATGATGAAGCAAAGTATTTGAAGAAAGAACACGATAGCAAATCTGTGACAGACAGCGACGCTTATAAAGGTTACAACAGTAAGCAAGACAAAGCTGAGGACAGTGAAGCGACCGGTTTTAAGAGAGGCCACAAGAAAGGACACCATAAGCAAGGATTTCAAAATTCGTATCATAAAGATGAGTCGTCCAATAAAAGCACGTTCTTCGACGATTTCAATGACGAAGGCGACCGCGCCGGGTATAACAGCAGACTGAACTCACACGACAATCAGGGAGGTAGGAGCTACCACGGGTCTCACAATAACGGCCAAGAATATGTAAAAGACAACTATAACGGCGGAGGTTATAACAGGTATGGTGACACCGGAGTAAAGCAACGCGATCATCAAGATTATGGCAAGAAATATTACTTAGATGACAATTTGAATCACAACAAGTATCGCAATACCCTTAACAATCACGCCAGAGATCATATACACGATCATCACGAGTATCGAGCTCCTGAAGTCCATCATCATCGTGATCCCGGGTGGGATTGGCAAAGATGGGAGGATAAAAGAGGAGGTTGGGATCGCCCCGGATGGCAAAGGGACCCAGGATGGGAGAGAGACCAAGGCTGGCAGAGAGACCCGGGCTGGGAGAGAGATCCTGGCTGGCAAAGAGAACAAGGCTGGGGTCGAGAACCTAACTGGCAGAGGGATCCTGGATGGGAAAAGGACTACGGAGGACCTGGGTATTATGACGATAGAGGTTTCAGACATGAAGGTGGTTATGGATACGGTCCCAACCATGGTTACGGCTACGGCTACGATGAATCTCGAGCAGCTCCTGTAGCCGAAATTCCTAAAAATGCACCTGTGGTAGCACATAGAAAGCAGACTATAACTATTTATGAAGATCCGAGGTACGCTGGGAAGGATACGGGTCAATTAAGGAAAGAGGAGGGGGATTACCTCCAACTGGATTTCAAGCCCAGCAGTCATCGGTACGCTAGTTATGACGATACCTACTATAATGTTCCTGTAAGCAGAGAGGGCGCTATGGAAGCTAGTAAAATAAACAGATTGGTTTACAATTACCGAAGGCAATGATCAAAACGAAATTATAACTAATGTGCTTTCTACAGATACTCATTAAATAACTTGGACAATATCTAACGTTAAGTTATTTAATTAGGCATGAATTTTGAAATCTTATTTTATAAGTTCACTATCTAAAGTTCAATTAAATTGACGCTGGTTAGTGTGCCTGTTTTTTGAGGCACATAGAAATTAATTTATTTTAAAAATAAAGACAGAGGGTACGTAAGGAAAGCTTGTCGGGTCATTGTTTTCTTATGTTTGAGAGAACTTTGGGAAAGGGAAAGGTGGTGGGTAAATTAACAAAGGTATATTATTTATTTTACAGTTTAAGCGTTAGGTTTAAGTAGCAATATTTCAGACAATTTGTCATGTTCCTGAAAATTGTTATTTATTTAGAAAAGTTTGAATGTTACTGCAGAACAAAAAAAATATACAATCGTAGAACCTTTGGTATTTCATTTTAAATTCTACCTTTAGGTACAAGATATCGGATATTCGGGGTATGTGGATATTAAATATGAGTATTGACAGATTTTCAGTGAAGCGTGGAAGTCAAATAGGTATCACTTTGAAGGGATTCCTCGGGGCAGTTGCTACGTGACGGACGGACGGTCAGTCGGGCGGCGTATTTCAATATGCTACATGCGGCACGGCTGAGCGGGCCGGGCTTTCGACCGTAACGGCATCGGGAGCGTGCTAAATCGGTGTCACTGGTCCGGGGGTAAACTGTGCCATAATTTTATGATAATCGGTTATATCGAATTGTGGAAAATCTGTTCATGAAGGAGTCTATTTAATACGGGTAATTACTTACACAAAAAACAGACAAGGAAAACATTTAAGCAATAAGTTTTTAAAATCCAGTTGCTTGTTTCCTTTTTTTATGTGAAATGGGGAAAAGTTAACTGAACTTCAACACTAAGCACTCGGTTAATGTTTGTAAAATATAATTGACAAATAAATTTTAATAGCTTACTTAAGAGGCTTGGCACCTTGGCTGTGCAGGAAGCAGTATCACAATTTGTTTAGCGAAGTTCACAAAACTCTTGGGTGTCTTTCACGATAATTTCAACCATAATTCTGAATTAAGTCGTTTTATTATCCCTTCCGCTTTAATTAAAAGACATCGTTATTGAGCCACTACCCACTCGCAGATATTTTTCAGTGCTTTTATTTGTAATTTAAATTTTGCAACCCTTAGCTGTGGTTCCGCTTTAGGGGGATAAACTAATTTAAACGTTAAGCTCAGGATAAAGTCTCGTTTTATAATATGTATGGTCTGGGCAACATTTTAAAATTGGATTAGACCAGCGTGCACCCGAAATAAAGAGTCGCTTGTTTTTATATTTTTTCTCTGGATAATTCAGTTGTTTTCAGAATGAGGGTAATTTATTTTGAATAGCTAAGCGGGGTTTTACCATGCGAGTCGTTGTAATATAATATTATTTGTATGTGTATTAAAGTACCTACTTATGTATTTTTAAAGTAAGTATCATTAAACAAGCAATTTTGACTTTTAGCTCATTATGTGTCTACGTCATATTATTTTATGCATTATTGTTCAGAAATGTACTATTTACTGTTGTTATTTTGCATTCAAACTCCTACAGGGTTTGTTCACAAACTCCAGTTTTGCATAACTGCATCTACAATACAAGAAATCCATATTCATTTATAGATTTCAATGAAAATTATCATAAGGTTCAGTCTGCCAAAATATCGTGAAGTATCTATTTAAGTGACAAGTGGATCTAAAGGAGATATGCATATTAGCAGCCAATCTGCAATTAAAAAAAAAAATCAAACCTCTCTGGTTGCTTTGTGGCGAGGACAACAAATAGTCTCTGTATTTAGTTTATCTCGCCTTGTTGAATTAATTGAGAGACAGCTTGGTTTAAATAATCCTTTGTTTTTGGTAACTGTGAGGTTTGCTAGTTTCAATTGCGGGGTAATAATTTTGTTTTGTAATTCAAGGACTCGAATACCAGCGGCACAGGACTGGAATAGAGAATACACGAAGTCTTGTAAACTTTTTTTATGCGTTAACATAGCTGTTGTTTTTTTATAAGGTCAAGGAGGTTATAACATTCTAGAAACAGCTAACTCTCTTCTTCTTCCGGAGAGAAAAAGCCAAGTTTCAGTAGGTATCTAAGGACTCATAATTTTCTCTCTCCAACGTCAACATTAAAGTCTGTCTTCACGAGAAGGAAAACTGCTCCCAAAGCAACGAGGGTAAATAATCACCTTTCAAACTAATCACCGTGCCCTCACTTTTTATTGTACTTCCTAACGACTTGTCTTAGCACTGAAGCAATTCAAAATGGCAGCCGAATAACACGCCAATAATCGTTAGCAGCGATTGGAAAACAAAACTGTGATTATATGGCATTATCTAGGCTTTCCCTTCTCTCTCCGTCTCGTTTATAAAAGTAATGTTGTCTCATTTGTCTCGTGAGGGGACGAGATAGATTGACATTACTTTAACGAACTTTCGATGGTCCACAATGGGATGGGGTTCGAAATTTTCTTGTTAGTTTTCATCTGATAGAGCTTAGCTTTGTATAATTGCATACAAATTGTGTTTGGACAGAGAAAGACGTTGAGTTTCTTTGGTAATGTTTTTTTTATTAGCTCGAGGCTGGCTTGTTTGTATTGGTGGAAAATAAAGTTCTTTAACTCGTGCAAACTTAACCCATGTCCGTTGCGTTAAGTTTGCAGGAGTAAAGAACTGTTAGTACTTACTTTTGTCTTTAATTTGTGCTAAGTAATACAGTAACCATCATTATGAATTACTAAGATGCTTACTTACATTCAGAATGTTCCCCGTCTAAACAGGTACCCATTTGTACCATATAATTCTGTGACAGCCCAGCAAACAGCACCTCCCTCCACAAATAGCGCTATCACGAGCTTATTTTCTAAGCAGTCAGCTCGTCGCCTACAAAGTTGCTGAACAATGAGCGCAAACGCAACTCTCTCCGTTATCTGCGACTGTTTATTGTCTGAACTTGGTTGGATGGCCGTTTTGTTGCCGATTCCCCGACAACTCGGTTTAGATGAGCAAGTTAGAGTAACGCGGGACTCTTTATACGATGCGATTTGGTTACGATACGGTTTTTGTTAAGGTTAACTACCTTTTTTTTTTAACGTGGTAAAATCATCAAATGAGTCCTCCCACCCCCAACTGTCAAGACTCGTACTGACTAAAATCCACGGTGTCCTTCAATAGCCCTTTATGTTCCGGGGTCACGGTAATGGAATAAGTCCCGCGTAACCGGCAGGTGGTTAACTGCCTAGCTAAAAACTTGGTGTTAGGTATGTTACGGTGATCTAGTGATTAGGTTAAGTCGTTTGTTAAAACACAGATAGACATTTCAATTTTTGTTATTGTTTTCATTACCTACTTCTGCCCAACAATTTGTAATAGGTACGCGTATTGGATTACGGTCCCCTTGCTATCGGAGAAAAGAGAAATCAGTCCCAGTTTTGGTACCTCACGTTAAAGGCTGACAATGATATATATATTTTGTTAAACCTAAAAAACTTTTTTTTCCTTTTTTTTCATTTATTACTTCTTAATCGCCGAATTTGATTCAGAAGTCGTGTAGTATAAACGGTAAAAATTCAAAGGGGTATTCATTCACTCGTGACGAATCCACTGCCTGTAGCTAACTAATTGGTATAAAATGAACCGCTCCCGTGAGACTAGCCGCCCCGATTTTGTTTTAATCGAAATTTTCTGCGCAAAGTGTCGGCTGCGGGATGAATTGTCACAATTCTCAACATCCAATTTAACATAACGCTTTGTTGAACATAATTTACGATGTTAGGAACACCGATTTTTAATTTCCCCATTCAAGAAATATTAAAGAAGAAAGTGACAAAAGGATTTTTAAAGACGTATAAGGCTTCGATTTGTTGTTAAGGTTTCTCATTGTATTCTGATTTTAATTTTCAGTTACCGATTCTTACCCTTTTGTGTGTCGACTGTAATTATGTAGAAGAAAAGACGAGAAAAAAAGCAAGTAAATTATGCAACAGTTTACGAAGCCAAGTAAGCAATTGAATAGCTCAATAAATAATGTCAGCATACAGTCAGCAGTTCTGTACCGTAAACGTCAGTTGCGTTCACGCTTGATAAGTTACAGGTCGGCTAGTGTTTGCAATGTTCCACAAACAGCCTTCAGGTGAGTTATGGCGGCCCCTGTGTGCAGTTTTGCTTATTAACGAGACCAACATGGCGGTCGTTTGATAAGATTTCGGTTTGTCTTGGCATTCGTGCCTCGAGGCGGTCTCCGGGCATTTGGAGTTGAGGCCACTGTGTAGGTGAAGTGTAAGCTTAGCTTGTATGCTCTACTTTACGGTTATTGATTTAATCATAGAATTTCTTGACATTCTAGGTTTAAAGAAAATTTTCGGTCTATCCCTGCATATTGAGAACTCTGAATACATTTTATAAGAACAGCACAAATAAATATTTAAAATCGTTGGCGTATAAAACCATGGTCACCTATAGTTCCTACTGATACTCCTAACCTGCCCACTGTTTCAAAGGGTTGATGGTGATTTCCAGTTTCCTTCATCCAGAACCAAAGTAGACTACTGGTCGTTGGTTATGTCCAGCAAAAATAAGCAGTTTGTGGAGCCCTGACACTGCCAGAAGGCGTTGCCGTAGACCTCATAGAAGATTGTCAGACGAGCTGGATAAAACCAAACCACCTGAAGTAACTTCATCCAAACAAAAGAACCCGCTTTGATAAAATAAATACAGATATTGTAGTAGAGCATCTGCCCAGTGGTGTTACTAAGAAATTCGGTAGCTACGTGTAAGGCGCGCGCGACGCATAACTGGCGGCAGGCGCAAATCGCCCGCCTGCTTCGGATGACTGGCGTGGCACGAGTACACACTATAAACAACCACATACTGTACCTACATGCTTCAAATTGTTAGTTTATGTAGGTTTACGTACTCCAAACTGTTAAAATAATTTATAACAGAGATGTCAAAGATTTTGAAAAAATAATGCTGCCGTCATTGACGCGAAATATTTAAATTAGCAGATTTATTTTATGAAAATACTCCTAAAAGGGTATATAAATGATGACTATTCATTTAAATACCACTACTTAGTAATTTTCTAGTTGAAAAGTACTTTTTTTTTTTAGCGTGGTAAAATCGTCAAAATGAGTCCTCCGGCCCCGGGCAGGGCGGGAGGGACTGTCAGACTTCTACTGACTAAAATCCACGGTGTCCTTCAGTAGCCTGTTATGTTCCGGGGTCACGGTAAGGAAATAATCCCGCGACCCCGGCAGGCTTTGGCCCTCTGAGACGAGGCGCCGTCGACCCGGGCATGGTCCATGGTCGGGCAGCGAGTTGCCCTTTACTCGCTACCCGCATGCCCGAAGTTGAAAAGTACTTAAGTATTTTTCTTCTTTTTCTTACACACTTTTGTCTACATTTCTTTTTCATTTCTCCTTTAGAGGGTCTGCTGGCAGAAATTTCTATAGATATAAGCAGTACCTTTGTAGATCAGTATCAAACATTTTCCATTACTTTACTTGTGTGTACTTAACCCTTAAATTGTCACCCTTAGATTTCTAGTGTGTATAATGTTGAAATTGCGAATATGGGTTGAAATGAGGATAAAAAAGAGGACCAAGAAAAAAAAAACAAAATTTTTGTATTTTTTTTATTGTTTTTACAATGTCCCATAAAACGGACATTGTCAATTATAAGTGCAGTTATAGAACATGAAACTACGTCACATAAAACGGACATCGCGTATTACATGTGAAGTTGTGGTACATGAACAAAATAAACATTTTGAACATTTTTAACAATTCAAAATTAACATCAAATTAAATTTGACACCTTGAAATGTGTTTGTGCCATCGTAAGCACAGAAATTATACACCCAAGAAATTTAAAACACATTTGTTAGGTTTTTTTGGCATATATATTGCCATCTGCTGCCAGCTTTTAGTCATCGATGGGGAAGGAACGTTCTTCTTCTGTCTTCAAGCTCTGATTACGAATATATTACGTACTTATATTTGAGAGCACTCTCTTCAACTGCCGTTAAGTCTACAATACCCATCAGTCATCAATGCCTAATAATAGTTCCTTTCTTTTTGGCTCACATCATACATTTTCTGATATAGTTTGTACGGAATTTGTATTCGTCATTTCAACTATAGCCGGGTCCAGGCAGGTGTAACGCATAATGTAATCAACCGTGTTACATGCGATGCCCCTCCACACATAGAATTCGCATTACACTACACGGTGGATTACATTACACGTTACACCCGTCTGGACCAGGCCTATGATAATGAGGATTTTTTTTGGAAATATTGCTGGGGGCTAAGAATGTCATGATGCTCCTTGAAGTTGGGGTAGTCTGATGTATTGTGTGTACGGTTTCGGTATATAATCTTTTTTAAATATTAGTATTCATTTTACGCTTATGTTTTTGATCGGCTGATATCCGCAACTCCACGTCATATGCGCGTATTTTTCGTGCACTTTTCAGATTCCACCGGAGGTAATAGTGAGAAGATTTTCTTTGATCGCCAAGCCATGTTCCTGATATAAATATATATGATGAAAAACTAAAAAATATAATTATAACAATCAAATTAAAAGTGACAATTAATTGGCATCGTCCGTTGTATAGGACAAAAAAAAGAATTCTTGCAAGAAGGCCTGAATGACAATGTCCGTTACATGGGACAGTCAAAGAATACACTAGTTTATACTTCAAGTTGGCAAGGTCCGTTTTGTGGGACACTATAAATGAACTCGGTTTTTTATTCTAAATACAGATATATTAAAAAAAGTTCTGTCAAAATACTACACCTTTATCCATATTCTAACTAATAATATAACATTATAATCAAAATAACCATAATACTTACAGTTATTATCAATTGAAACAGAAGCGTTAACAAATCTGATCGTTGCACTTTTTCAAATGATCACTATTCGTGACCGTTCATCGCTTCGTCAATGGAACATGCACCCGTGCGAAAGACATAGCTAGGACCCTGCCATTCCACCCACGCACAGCGTTTAGGAGTGTTACAACAGGATCTGTGCGCGTGGAAATACTGTGTCCTTTAAAACGGACAAAATCAATTTAAGGGTTAAATAGTAAATTAAATAAATAAAGACAAAATATCTGAAAGCAAACGAGTTGCGACTAGAACAGTTTTAGAAAGCCTAGCGCTCTTGAACACAGCAACAGGCCGTCAGTAAACAAAGAATTTGCTTCGAAAGCATAAACACGGCTAATATAATAAATATTGAAGGCTGTTAAACAACAACACGCCCAAAAGTAAACACTGAAGGCTGGAAGGAGGAGCTTATTACGGTAGGCTTAGCCGAGGCGTGTTATCTCGGTAAAGTTCAGAATTTCCAAGCGCCCCGAGCTTTGCGCGAAATATGAGAACGCTTCCAAACTTTGTATCGTCGCTTGACAATGAGATACTGATGTCATTATCATACTACACATGGGATTTATTGCTTGTAGGGTCATATAGCACGGGCTTCTTTCTTTAAGAAATTGTTTCTTTTAAACACTGCGTGCATGACTCACCGTCATATTTTTGCCAAAGGCCCAGAATAGTTAAATGCATTTGGTTTTTCTATACTTGTAGGTAGAATTTATAGTTACATTAAGATTTCTTCTGCCACATGGTTTATTTATGCTGTGGCTATCGCGACTTTCGAGTCATTGACAAAAAATATGTCATCTACGGAAAAAGTGAATATAATTAAAGAGAAGTTAACTTATTTACTACCTTAATTCCTTATTTACAAATAACGTAAGGACTGTCAATGAAAAGGACCATTCCGGTGGATTCTCAAACAAAGTTGTTGACTGAGTCTTAACAAGTGAATTAGGGGACGACCGGTAAAAGAAATTGATATATTGCCAGCGGCCGGGATTAGGGACGGACAATTAGAAGCGTCTCTCGTCCGATCTAATCTGTACTAAGTTTGCCATTTGTTTCCAATGAGTCGATTACCTATTGAGACGATTTATTTATGTAGATCGGATAAGATTGGTTTAGTTCATTTGTTTCTTTGTGGATAAGGTGTCAGTTGAGCAGCTACTTGCCGAAACTTTTCAAATATAATTTTGTTTTGTTACTCGACATTCGAGGATTTTCGAGAACGATGCAGTTTCACTTTCCAACGCAACTTGATAACTTTTTTAGGTGCCGAACTTCTTCTTTTTTCGTGAAATCATTTGCCAAACAGAAAGCACTATATGTAATGATAATGCAGTCTAGGAAAGTGCTGGTTATCTTGGAAATTATTTTGATTGTTTTTTCGTAGATGCGTCGTTATACTATCTTTTTGGAAATGTACTTTAATCCTTATTCTATCATAGCATAAATCTCGTCAAAAATCATAAAAAGATAACGTCTCAATTCATCGCACAATTTTAATACCACCAAGGCGCACCACAATTAAAATAATTACGTCATAATATCATCATCTAAAATTAAATTCTCAGCCCTTCGCCGCTCAAAGGTATCAAGTTGAACATGGAATAAATGTGGCTATTTCTCATTCTAACCGGAGCAAAACTTAATAACCCTACTGGAAACGCAATAATTACCAGCGTTCAGTACGAGATTCGGGAGAAATAAATGAAAGTCATTAAGAGACTCGCGTTTAGATATTTCATCCCCCTTGAAGAAGACGTTAGCGGGGCCGCCACGCCACCGGTGTGCAGTGTTCCCACGCAACCGGCCAAAGAGGAGCTTTATATCGTTTTTGTTATTTTTTGCCTATGAGTAAATGTTAATCTGGCGGTATTTTTTTTCTTATGGTTAATTTCTAACTAACCAGTAACAAAAGCAACCAACAGCAACCCATTCCTATATAAAATCATTGATATTTATTGTGGAGTGAGATGTCGTAGAACCGCGTAGCGCGTAGCCCGTAGACAAAAGCTCGTAGCAGTAGACAGTAGTTTAGAAATGTGTCAACAGGAATTTACAACTTTTAGGACACAGATCCTTTTATACATAATTATATAAACACACTTACATTAATAAGCAATTGAGAACCAGTTGTGTGATCTGAAGAAAACTATTACTTAGATTCTATGTACAGTCACGAGCAATAACATGTAAACACTTAACAAAGTGCAAACGAAATTTACTCGGAAAATACTGGTTTCCACTTTGAAATAAGCCCTATTTCGTAACAGTATGGCTTCCAAAATAGAAATCCAATGTAAAGTCAGAAGTCTAATCAATATGGTGGCAGAACATCGCTTTTGAAGACTGCTTAGTGTATACATACTATTGCTCGTGACTGTACATTAATTTGTATGGTTGACAAAATAATGTTTAGCACTTTTACTAATAATTTACCTTATTTCTGATGAAGCAATAGGCAGTAGCCCGCGTAAGGTTCGAAACAAAAATGATTTCAAGATTTTTCAAAGTGTCGTATCTTTTCCATAACAATTCTTTGAGCGCGTAGCACCTGACAAATTATCGCCTCTCAGAGGCAATCCTCACGTTTGTTTTTGTTGAATTGTTCGTGTGTTTTGCGGGCTAAGACTAATGTGCAATGTAATTGCCCACACCATACAATAGATGCATGTTACGGGAAGAAAATCTTACATAAATGATGTTTATTTTTCTGGCAAAGACACCCTTTGTTGTTTAATATCGCAGATAGATACATATAACACTAAATGTATTCGGTCTATGCTATGAATAATCATTTGCCTAACGAGATAGGTAAGAATTCTACAAAACTTTTTGGTAATTGATAATTAGGGTTATGGGAAATATCGCCACATCTCGCCCACAAAAAAAAAACGGCCCACAGGTCAGAATGTCCCCTTTTAAAAATGTGAATGGGTATATTCGCCCGGACCAATTTAGTAAAACGGGCCAGATGTCTTCTATCAAATAGTAAGGGATTTAATTATACAGGTAGTGTACATTTTTCTTAGCCACCTACTAAGTACCTTTCGATTTTAAAGTTTGTGGCTGTTTGATTAAATGTAACCCGCATATCGAAATCAAAGGATTAAAAAAAAAAGCTGAAAAATATTAAACACAATGGGCGCGTGTTGACAGCGGACCGCGATTGCGGACGCGTCTGTTCAGGCAGAAGCAACCCTGTTCCAGCGCAAATACCAATCCGCGCAATTCACGGGTTCTATTCGATTTCATTCGCGCTAGTGACGTTTTGTTCTGCAATTGTATCGATGTTCCATGATAGTGTTGACCTGGATACTTGTGTTGTATTGCATGGAATTCGGATTATTCGGATATTAATTTTGGATCATAATTTATGCATTCGCTTTGAAATTTTCTGTCAAATGTATGTTGTAAAGAGATTGGTATGCATGAATTGTATTGGCATTTAGCAACTGATATTACGAGTGTTTAAATCAAATTGCAGTTTTTATACGATTGTAATATTAAAATGCGTCGATGTATTGTCAAAATATAAATCATCACTATTGCGAGCGCGAGTCGGGCACGCGCGATATCAGATTGCGGTGCGTTCCGCATATAGAGCGGAGATTTTTTTCACAAAGCCCTATCAAATCGACACCTATACGCTTGAGTTTCTGCCTATTTCTAACGCAGTATGAATTTAAAAAAAGAATATTTTATATTGTATGATTTGATACCTCAATATAGCTATAGCAATATCGGTAGGTATATAAGAAACTAGATGTGATTCTGTTTACCAACTAGATAAAAAATAAATTGTATCTTAAAAGATGATATACAACGTGTCTAGATATACAACGTGTAACGCCAAAAGCGCAAAACCTCTCGTGGGGTAAGGGTAACTCAGTCCATGTTACTGAACAATTTTTGTTCTAAGTCTTTTGGAAAATATTTTTTAAACTTTATTTTCTGCTTACAGAAAACCTAATAATACATGCTTGAATGATGATTTAAAGTTTGTAATACTCTTGTTAAATTTAAAAAAAAAAACTAAATAAAACGGTCAAACAGAACATACATAGATAACCATGGTTAGGCCCGCGTTCCAATGACAAAAGGTTCCAGTTGATAAAACAGAATATTTATCATTTGTTAAACAAGATGATTACTGACTACAATTCATCAATACCCAATTAAGATAAAAAAATAGCAGCTCTTGCAAATTCATTTTCTCAGCAAAATCTCATGAACAACGTAAGATTATAACTCCATGAAACGTCGTACTTAGCACAGATATCTTTATATTATTAAGTAAAGGCGTCGTGAAAATCCGTCGGCGTTATCTTCCCCCTTTAATTGTTGGCTGGAGTACTATCCAGAGTTTAGTGGCGCCGATTGTACGCAATAAAACGTAACAGCCCTTTTGTTTTGAGCTGTTCATATCGTGGTTTTGTCGCCTGTGAACTACGCTTTGTGGCGAAGAAAACATACATTCGGGGTGTGAAGTTTGTGTACAGTTGTTTTTTCTGCTCTTTGGAACAGTGTTTCCATGGCATCTTGCCATGTACTCTTTTGATCAATTCCTAAATGTAGACTAGTTGGTGCCCGAATATTATTTATCTGCAAACTAAAGTTTTCTTTAACCCATTCAAGGGTAAAAAAGAAATCGGAAAAGGGACCATGTCATGGACCATGCTTGGGTTGACGGCGATGGCGCGTCGTGTACTACTCGAAACGGGGCTCTTATAAGGAGCCTAACGCCTGCCGGGGTCGCGTGGCTGTCTAGACAGGTAAGTGTGACCATGGAAAATATAGGACTATTGAAGGAACACCGCATGGATTTTAGTCAGTTCGAGTTCCAAAATCAAATTCAAAGCATTTAGTTCAAGTAGGCCAGTAACAGGCTTTTTTTTGAATTGTCATAGACAGTCCTTTCCTTTCCTCTCCACACAGGGCAGGAAGACTCATTTGAAGATTTTACCACCAAAAAAAAAGTAAAGAAATCCGTCAATTAGTTTTCTCACACACAGTCTCTTCAGTCATGACGTTACGACTGTTTTCAAGCCGAACAAGTACAAAGTTTTTCTTTTGTAAATTAAAATATTTCTTTTCATATTTCGCCATCATGAACACGTATACGTATTTTTGAATAATTTAGTTTGTTTGGTTGAAATGTTCACGCACTTCCTCCTCTGAATCTCGCCTGGATAAACTAAGTTTGATATGTGATTGAAACGTGACTCCACTAACTGAAGAGGTCGGATGTTACGAATCATAAAACACGAATAAATGCAAAAAAAAATAGACAATTTTGTGAAGGAAAAACATACAGTAGTGTAAAGTTTTAAACGTCCCGAGATAAATCGTAGCTTACAATGGGCTTGATGACAGGCATCATTAGATTACAATACCTTATGTATTAACCCGACTGCGCCAGGAGGGTTATGTTTTTTAGTCCTTATTTAGTGTAGGTATTGAAAAATAATAGACAGGTTTTTTCTTAACACAACTGCCCAAAAAAGGAGTTAAAATATTAATATTGGCAAATATAAAACGCATCAGAAAAGAGTGAGGTTTTGTCGAGTAGGGCTCGTGAAGTTTAAACCCTGAAGATCCCAAAGTAAAAATAAAAATGATTGTTGTGAACAAGACGTTTTAGCATTTTTGCAGATGACAGCATGTCAGCAGTGGTAACATTTTACCTTGGAGTGGCCTGACGAAATAGTTTTAATAGCTTAAATGTCAGTTTATGCTGGTTTTGTAACCATTACTGACGTGCGGTCTACCATACGGGGTATTTACATACGTTTAAAAGCGGAACACACGAAAGCTGTTGATTGGTAGTGTGCTGTTCAAATGTTAGTTTTAAAGTTTTCATGACACGTCAACCGCAAGACTGTGTTGCCTGCCTTTGTTGTCGTGCCCACCATAATTATAAGTCTTGCAACACTGAAATAATTATGTTTACCTATTTAAAGCTACCTTACACTAACAGGAAATTGTGTTTTTGATTACAAATCAAATAGAGCCTGTTATTTTATTTGCTGAGTCTATAGGTGGTGGAATAAAAATCGAAGTACCTAATTATTGTGAGTTAGTAAACTTAAATACATAAAAGTTGATACTTAGGGCGACTTTCACCAACCGTTAAACATGTTTAATATTTTATTTAAGCACAAAATTCAATACAATTTTGACATTAAATAAAATTTTAAACATGTTTAACTTTTGGTGAAAGTCGTCCTTATATTAGTATTATTTTCTTGTTTCAGATTCACTTTCGTAAATAAATATAAAGGTAAAAAACGACCGTTATTTCAAATAAATAAATTAGTTAAAAAAAGCAAGAAATTTTCTAAATCTCCCTCCATAACTCACTCAACAATAAAACAGGCCAATTCTAAACGAAAATTTATTCAATAGAAGGCTCGCTGTTCGAATCAAAACGCGTCCGTCCATTACTCGTGAACAAAGAAGACTATTAAATCAATTACCTACAGTAAATTTCTATAGGGGTGGGGGGAGAGGGGGGCAATTTGCATGAGCGTTGCCCTAATGACGCTAATTTCGGTGGTCATCGGGTGTAATAAAATTTTATCAGACATTCGAACATCGATTTACATTTGACCGTAAATGTGAATGGAATTGGTCAGTTGCAAAAGGGTTGTGTGAAAGAATGGGGATTGCGATTTGAAGAGATTTATTACTTTACGATAATATTATAATACTTTTTACTGAAAATTTTGTAAGTATGCACTTTTCTTGTAACTATTATGGAACTATAACTATTAGATGACGTAGAATTTTGATTAATAATAATCATCGAATGTGAGAGAAACTACAGCAAAATATTATGTTTACCAATACAGACATAATGTACCCACTGTCCAGCAAAGGGCTGATTGAGAACAAATATATCAATGAACCAAAAAACTTAAATATGTGACGCGTTCTAGGTTTGAACTGCATTAAAACTCACTTCACTAGTAAATTAGACCTGTCGGTCCTCAATCACTTGGATGGTTACGAATAGGTATATTGGCCTTTTCGAACTTAGACCTATTAGAGTACTTTTTCGAAAAACACGGCTTGATGCATAATTGTGACGATAGCATCCTGAAAACAGTGATAAAAGCATCCTGAAAACAGTAGTTGGGAGCCCTTATGCGCCTTTTTTGGGGCACTATGTGGAGAACTGGAGAGAATGGTCGGATAACTTATTATATATTTTTCTGCACATCGTGCCTCTGACATTTCTTTCTTTTTGTGTTCGTACTACTAACACTATTTATAACTATAAGATATTCTACTCACATAAAAATTAAGTTAAAAAAACTAAAACCCGACTACGAAAAAATCGCGCACGGAAAAGTACAAAACAAGAAAAATAATTTCATTTAACCGATATTTTTTCCAATTATAAACTTTTAAATATTTATGTCTTTTACATAGATAACTGAAAGTATTATGCTTTTTTATATCTTCCGTGTTCCAAAATTTCAAGCAATAGCCTTGGTCGTATGCCACCTAGCATACAAAGATTGTGTGAAACAACCGTCGCAGGTGGCATACGACCACGGCTATTGCTTGAAATTTTGGAACACGGAAGATATAAAAAAGCATAATACTTTCAGTTATCTATGTAAAAGACATAAATATTTAAAAGTTTATAATTGGAAAAAATATCGGTTAAATGAAATTATTTTTCTTGTTTTGTACTTTTCCGTGCGCGATTTTTTCGTAGTCGGGTTTTAGTTTTTTTAACTTAATTTTTATTTAAACTATTTTGGGGTGTATTATTTGAAGTAAGTAATTTATGTATAGTTTTTGAGTTGTGAATTTAAAATTTAATTTGGTGAGGCAAAGTTATAAATTATGACATTTTTGAATTACGGTATCTCAGAATAATTTGAAAGATTCCTCAATCTTTCCAATTCTTGTAGAGATCGTGGGTCATGGGGATTTTTCAGTAATTTGTTGTGGTCCAAAGAACAAATAAATAACCCATCTAGTGAGCGGACTCTGCTGAGGGCCACATAACATACATCTCCTAGGCAGAACGGCCAATGACACCTCCTTTTGGCTTTGCCGTAGTCGGGTAAAAAAGTACAGCTAACACGACATGGTGACCCCCCCCCCCCCTGATGTAATCTGGATCCGCCCTTGCAGTAAGGGGGCGCCGTAGAAAATCTCGCCCAAGGGCGCTGGTAGTGCTAAAACCGGCACTGTACTCATTAAGCCTTTTCATTTGATACCCATGTTGACACTTAGAAACAGGCAAAGTAGCTTTTTATATATATAAAAGCTATATAATGTATATATATTTCAAATGTGCACATCAAGCCCTTTAATTTGATACCCATGTCGATACTGTGCGAAAAATTTTTTTTTTTCGGTCACGACTTTACATCACCTAGAGGGCGCCATATTGGATTTGGTGACACGTCACCTACCCTATAACCAGCGGACAACTGAGACGCTTCTAACGACACCTCATTTGTCATGTAATGATAAGTAGTTTAGAAGATATGAGGGAACAGACAAACATACATACATACATACATACATACATACATACATACATACATACCGGTCAAAATCATAACCCTCCTTTTGGCTTTGCCGTAGTCGGGTAAAAATGGACCAAGTGTGTTGTCCGATTTAATGAAATAAATATTATTACTAAATGAAAGTGTTTTGAAACTGAATTAATAATTGAAGGATTGTTGAATATTATCCACTAATTCCAGTATTCTAAATAAATGATAAAGTGCTTAAAATGTTAACTAAGCAAACATACCAATTCGATTCTTTCATGTTTAATGAAGTGATTGTATTGGAAGTTCGTGTCAGTTTGTGGCGGCGGTCCCGGCTTTGTCGTGTTGTCACCGTGAAAATCACTCATTAGGAAACCCGCAGGAAAATGTCGGTTGGAAGGGCTCCCCTCCACATCTCTTGTTAATTGTAACACATTTTTCGATTGAGTTAACTTTGTTTTTGGGTGAAGATTCAAATCATTTTGACGGCAAGTCGTTAAAATATTTGAGTGTTATTGATAAAGGATAATTGTTTGAGGGTGAAATGATTTCAAATGAAAAGCTTTTCTTATGACTGATCATAAGATTTCGTTTACGTGTTTTGCACTCTTGCAACACTCATTAGTCTACCGAATAAATTAATTCTGTTTCCTAATATCAAGTCAATAACAGCTTAGTACCCTTTAATCTGCATTGAACAACGCTTGATTTTCATTAAAACAAAGGGTACAATGTAGACGTATTTATTTGACAATAGGGTGACCAAAGTGCACCCTAAAAGAGTGGAACGCTTTATGCTTCATGTAAAAAAACTTTATCAAAATTTAATAGCATTCCCCACTAGTAGGCAGAACGGCCAATGACTTTGATATTTTCGACGGTATTAATTAAAAAATTATAAAGCTTCCCGTGGTTGAGCCCCGCAGCCATTGTTGGCCCCCACAAAGCATTTATATCGCGGAAAAAGATAAATATGCGAGACGCAGGTAATTGCGTACTCTTTTATTGAGTTGTTGTTTGATTTCAGAGGTTTTTTATTGTGAGGAACGTTTATTGTGTGTGTGTGTATTGACTTAACGATCGAACTCTTTAATGAACAGGTTTATTGGAATTGTGTCGTTTTTATGGGAAGTACTGGTTGACACTAACTATCCAGGATTTTGTTATATATACGTTTATCTATACAGAAATGACTGTGGGTGGGCGAATTGATACGTGTTTTAGCGATATCTGCATTACTCTGTGTTGTTTTAAAATAACGAAAATGATGCGAGTCTCATTCGAAGGAAATCTCAAAGGTAAATATTTTTTCTCATGATAATAAAACGGCTGGAAGGTTCTGCGATGATTTTCCGTAACAACGTTTCCCTTAGGAAGGCGCAGGTAATTATGATTGAGCACAAAATGGGTAAAAATAAGGTGGAGTATTGTTTCAGACATAATTAGGGTTTGTGGTCCCAGCGGGTATCGCGCGCCCGCCAAAATGCAAGTCATAGAAACAGCGGTATACTTTTTACAGATAAGTATTATATTCTTGTTGGTAATGCAATTTTACAAGGGTTTAGAAAAATAAATAAGAAAAATGTGCCAACCCTAAGTAACATAAAGACAGACGATAAACAGGAAAGTTGAGAGATATCTAACATTGTAGGTTATTGATAAATAATAGATATTTAGGTTAAACAGAAAGTGTATTTATTAATAATTTAACATACAGAGTGTTCAGTAATGAATGAGTAACCTTGGGATTTTTCTTAGAAGAAAAGCTATAAATGCGAAAGTTTTTGAGGATGTTATGTATGTGTATGTAGGTATGACTGCTAGGTACTCTTTCACGCAAAAACCATTGAACGGATTTGGCTTCAATTTGGTACACAGATAGTTTGTAACCTGGATTAATACATAGGATAGTTTTTATCCCGGTTTTATGTTCCCGTGGGATAATTTTTGAGTTGTAGCCGGTGAAGCCGCTGGCTACAGCTAGTAATTCATAATTCCACAACAACACACGTATAACTGAATATTCACATCAATTTTAGTCAAGAAAGTCGTATTAAATTAACGTATCTCCACGTTTGAACGTAACGGCAAGAGGCGTCGATTATGAATATTAATATGGCTGCGACACTCTCGGTTAGCGGTTCAACGCTAATTCGGATAGACAAACCTCTCCCGACTGTTAACGTTCACATGTGTCGAGAACTTGTGGACTTGTCTTTGGATAAGTCGTTTTCAGTAAGATTTTGTAGGATCTTGGATAATTTCATACAGAAAGACGATGAGGTGCTACATAGTAATGATTATGACTCAGTTATATATTTTTTAATTGAATTTTAATTTTATCATGTTCGTAGGGTTCACATGCCCAGAAACTGCAAAAAATAGAGACGTTTGGCCTTCCAAACGTCCAAGGAGAAAGGAGAGGCCCTTGCGCAGTACTGGGACACAGAAAAGGTTATTTAAAAATGGTGATTTTATTTTATTTCTTGTGTTTATTGTTTCCGTATGCTATAGATTTAAAGAGTTTTAAGGTTGTGGAAAGATCGGTAGATGTTAAGGTTCGGTCAAACTGGTACGAATAGATTGCGAAGGAGCTGCCGACATCGAGAAATTATCAAAATTGGTTCAGTGTCTTTGGCGTGTAAGGTATCAAACAAATTATTACCGAACAACACACGAAAAACGAACACTTGAGTTACGTTAGGTTTCGGTTTCGGCAAAGTTTCGGCTATATTTTGGCCGAACCGAAACTAAGGCCGACACTAGATTTTTTGGCCGAAACTGGCCGAAACCGAAATTTCGGTCGGTCACTACTTTCTATACGTTCTTTGTTAAACGCGCAAGCTAAGCTGACACTGCAAGCTGACAAAACATTTTTATTTTAGGAAAAAAAAACGACTGTTGTTACTTGTTCCGAATCACCTTATTTGAAATACAGTGTCCCTGGAGATTCTTGCCCGTTCTTCTTTCTAAGGATCTACGCTTTGGAATGGGCATCTACAGTAGGTACTTTCCTGGGACTTTAGCACCAAATTTTTTTTGTAATATTATCTTTTATGATTTTTAGTCCTTTGAAAATTCAAAAGTGCTTGTAAGTGGCCTATTCGAAATCAGTGATTAGAATTATAATTTGAATTTACAACGTGTCTATCTACAATCCACACGTGTACTCTCTGTGTACTCAGCCAATTCAAGTCAATTCTCATCCGCCCGCTTCGATCTTCATTGCCGCTAAGATAAAGCCATAATTAAGGGCCTTCTCGATCGATTAACTTAAGCCGAGTTTAAATAGACGTTAACTCCGAGAGAAAGGTTTACTCCGGCGTGAAATGGCATTAGGTTTTCGCGAGTTTTATGCGCCTTCAGACGAGTCGCTAAGAAAAGGGGATTTAATGGGAGATTGACTTAATTAGGTACCGTCGTAAATTAGCGGAAGTATTTTTGATTGATACGACTTAAATGGATTTGTAAGTTTACAGTAGATTAGGCCTCTTACCTTCCAAGTTGCTTTTTAAGTCGCCGGAAACTTTTAAGTTGAAATAGGTCGTTGTACAGGAAGTTCTGTTTTTATTTTAAAATGCTATGGAGTTGTTTGAACTGCCGCAATAAAATAAAATGTTTCATTCTTGTTCCTTCTTTTAATGAGTTTTCAACACGTAACTAATTTTAAGTCAAAGAATTTAGGCCAAGTGTAACTTAACAAAGCAACAATACTATAAAAGCCTAATACACATATTTAAAAAGAATTATAACTGGAACATAAATCTGACGTCGGCGTAATAATAGAAATTAATTAAAAAAAAATATATAGTTTTGACCTCACCTTACGCAATAGTTAGCACGTTCCCCAACACGATTCGTGTTAAACGGTACTTAGAAATTACTTTTGTAATTAAATCAAGCATTCTTTCCAAAGTTATGTATTAATAATTTAGTAAAGGCTTTGACAGGGCAATTTCGTCTCGAAATTCTAAGTTTATGCTAACTAAAAGGTGGGTGAATAGGGTTGTGAAGTAATGCCAGTGATCGATAATTTTGAAATGCTAAGACGTTGTCTTAATTTGTGTCTTTGGAGTCGAATGATAAAATGTTTGAAAGACATAACATTTACAAGTATAACATGAGTGGTGCATAGGTACTAGAATTTGAAAGTCGTTTGAATGCTATTCGAAATACCAATAATAAATACTGTCTCAATGATCTGCCACAATCAATATTTCAAACTTTTCCAGTAACATTCCCTTTAATATCTAATGATTATGTCGATAACATTAAGCTTATGAGAAGACTAAATAAATAATGAAACATCAAATTGCCCATCACTACAATTCATGTTGCGTGACGTAAGTTTCCTTACGATGTTATGAATCGGCGGCGACGTAAATGTTGCTCCAAATGTCAGTTTGACCTTATGCTAAGTGGTGGGCCGCCCCTGAATTATTTGACAAGTGCCTGTTTGATCTTTATGGGCTGCCCTTTCATATGATTGCTGTCAATTTACCGTGAGTTTGTGATACCTGAAGGCTGAATATAATATTAATAATGTGGCCTGTAGTTTCTGTAGCCTTTGAGGTTGATGTGGCCGATAGCTGTCGACCATTTTCATGTCTTCAGTCTTTCGCTGTTAGATATCAGTCAGTTAACGATGGCTAAGAAAATGATAGCTGCCAGTGAACACTACAAAAGAAGGACTAAGTACTTGTAACACCCCAACAGAAAGGACTAAGTTTTTGTCCTTTTTTAGGGGTGTTAAATCATCATTCTTCTGCCTTGGGAGAGTGGAAGGGACTGTCAGAATCTTACTGCTAAAATCCACCCTGTTCCTTCGGTTAACCCTTATGTTCTGGGGCCACGAGGCCCTTTAAAGTCTGTTCTGCGACGTATTCTTTGAATTTAAAATGAGCATAAAGGCGCACTCTGACCGGGAGCATTCGCGTACATTTAGTATAGATTTGATGTCAAGGTGCAAGCATTGTGATGCTCGATTGTCTTCCCTCACTGATGAAATGTTCGAATCTGTAACGTTACAGCCATTACAGGTGAAAGCTTTGAGGTTAAACTTTATTAATTTTGTTTTAGTCTACCTATTTGCCAAGCCCAGTATATTTCCATTTTTAAACAGATAAGTTATTCCAACGAAGAGAGAATCATTAGCACGCAGGTGCTCTTAAATGTTACCTGTTACTTTAAAATTTCTTTATATAAAATTGCTTTTTTAAAAGATAATTGTAGTCCTATGAAATTATACTCTGAAGAGAATTAATATTTTTCATTAAAGTTCTTAAGAAAGCTATTTATTTACTAGGTGACACGGCGGATATAAGAAGGCCACTTTAGCAACACCACAATATGCATTGTGATAAAATTCATAAAAAATGGAATATTCTATTTTAGCAATAGGCTAGATCAAAAAATATCGGGGATTCGAAATAATGTTTTTTTTAATAGACAATTGACAGAACATTTTTGTATAAGTGGTGTTTTAGATCCCTCTGAACATTATGTCCAGCATACTGTATTAAAATACTCATAAATAAGCGATATTGTGCAATAAGCTAAACAATCAAATTCAAACCAAAACCATATCGAAACACAGAATATAATTAAATAACCTGATAACGATTGTTACAACTCTGGTTCTTAGTACGAAACAGTCATTTACGTGTTCAAGTGATGTAACTCACAAGGCGAATTCTTGTGGAACTCGTTAGGGGTCGTTTTGTACGTCCGATACGGGACGGGTCGGAAACGGCGCGACTATCGCCGGCCGCGCGACAGTTTCTATTCAAATTAGCTGCGATTCGACCCCGCTTTGCTGTGAATTAACTTCTTTACTTACCATCTGTTCTGCGTTCATTGCTGTGTATGTATTACTTCGACTTCTGTTGCAAGGTTGCAATGTTTCGATGGATAGTGAGTTTATATATTTAGTCTTAAAATTGGAGGGTAGGGATGTCTGGCTCTAGACGAAAACGTCACTGCTTCCGGGCGTCGTCGTGTCGTTCAAAATGCATGCAAACTAAAGTTTTGTTCACTATTCAGTAGATCATTGTATATCTTGTACATTGTTACACTTTAATGAACGTTGTTTCAAGCACATATAAATTAGATTGTATGGTTCTCATTAGATGGAGCTAGCAGAGTTTATTTAATTTGAATGGAAGAGTAACACATTTTCGATTTTTTTTGTCCCATTTTGGTCCGCCTTATGTACCACATTTGTACGTACGTGGAGGTGTAAATAAATAAAGAAATTATTCAATTAGGACAGATATTGTTATTTATTTAAAGGTTTTCTACTTGAAATCGAAATCTAGGTACACCTTTGAGCGTAAGTTGTGCAATGCAGTGCAGTGCAGTTACCACAAATAAATAATTTCTCAATTGATGTACCAACATATTTTTAGGTCACATAATTTGCGATAAAATGTGTAGTTATAAATAAAGTGGGATAAAGATAGGTCACCTTTAGTTATTTTTGATAATAAGATTATATCTTCTTTATCTATAAGTATTAAAACTATATTTTGTTTTGATTTGCCTGACTTATTTTAGTTAACATTTCGAGTAGGGAATATTAACGAATACGAATATTAAATAATTATTTTTTATTTTGACTGCCTCGTAGGTCTAGGGGTCGTAAGCGCCACTGTTGAGCATGAGGCCCCGGGTTCAATTTCCAGGTCAGGGATATGTTAATAAGTGCAATCATTATAAAAATAGTCTATTATTATCTAATTTAATCTATTGTTTTTAAAGTAAATGATCTTCATTTAAAACACGTCTTTATCTGTCTTGGCAGTGTGACGTAGGCACTGGTAATTATGTAAGTTCTATAGAGATGTGGAATTTCGCCAACTTTCATGTGCCTTCGATAGCTCAGTTGGTAGAGCGGTGGACTGTAGATGTACAAGAAACTGATATCCATAGGTCGCTGGTTCAAATCCGGCTCGAAGGATACTTTTTGGACATGTTATTTTTTTTGTTGAATGTAATGGTTTTGTTTGTCAATTAATACCAAGCCTTCGATAGCTCAGTTGGTAGAGCGGTGGACTGTAGATGTGCAAAGTAACTGATATCCATAGGTCGCTGGTTCAAATCCGGCTCGAAGGATACTTTTGAACATGTTATTGTTTTTTTGTTGAATGTAATGGTTTTATTTATTTTGTCAATTAATACCAAGGTTTCGATAGCTCAGTTGGTAGAGCGGTGGACTGTAGATGTATATCCGTTCGAAGGATTCTTTTTGAACTTTTCATTTATTGATAGCTTCTTTGAAGATATTGTAAGAGATTGAGGCTGATTTTGGTGTATGAGAAGTTTTCAAGATCTTGCAATTTAGACTATAATATTTAATGGTTGTCGTCTAAGTACAGATTTATAGTTTGAATTTGTCTCGAAGAAATGAAATAAACCCTGCCAATATTTGACCTATTGATAACTATTATTTATTTTAACATCAACATTGTTTTTCTCTGACTGCTGAACTCTAGAAACTATGAAAAAAAAAATATAAGTAAACAAATAAAAAATAATTAAAAAAAGGGTTGCAAAAAACATTCCTTCGAGCCGGATTTGAACCAGCGACCTATGGATATCAGTTACATTGCACATCTACAGTCCACCGCTCTACCAACTGAGCTATCGAAGGCTTGAAAGTGCGTTTGAAATAAGTAAGTAGGATATAACGCATTATGCAACCTGTCGGTCGACGTAAAACGTGGTCTGTATCGGTGAATGTTTGTCACGGAGTTGTTGAAGTGGAGTGCTCACACGATCATTTCGCCCTCGAATCTCTTGCAGTAAATCCATTTCTTGGACATCTGTCAAACATTACTTACGGGAGTGGGTGTCTTCTGTATTGTCTGCGTGGTTGGTTTGTTTAATTTTTGACCCTCTATCCTGAAAGTGAAAACCGTGGTTTCAAATCCCAGCTTAGGACAAGTTTAATATTAATCTGACGGGGCCTTCTTTAGAAGGCCAAATCCTGGTCACCGTGGATTTAGTCACTACGAATCTAAGAGTCCCTTCCTTCCTGCCCCGGGTAGGAGGATTCATTTGATGTAAAATAACTCATTAACGTTTATTACATTTCGTTGACAACAGTCAGTCGAAGATTTTTATCTCAATATTTTTCATGTCAAGTACTGATTTTTTTCTCGTTCTTGAATTAGTTCCATGCATGTTTCAAAGGGTTGGTATTTATTATATTCAGATTGCAACACTATTTTTTAATTCTAAATTACTTAGAATATTGAAACTTAGGCATTTGTTAGGAGTCTTCTAGAAAACAGGCAAGATCAAAATAATTATCTGGAATTCCAAACGTTAACAGGAGGACGCAGTCGGTGAAAGTAAAACTTACTGAAAAATCAAGAGGGCTTTCAATGTTAACTTAATTTAGACTTGCATAACTATACGAAAGCAAGAGAACCATTGTTGATTGGACATCGATGCATGCATATTTTGGGTACTAACTGTGGCCCTACTCAGTTTCATCCGTCATTTACTCACAATGTAACACTCCATTCACTTGGTACTCTGTAATCTGCTAAAGAAGTTACCCAATATGTACAACTAATTCCTCGCTTTTCATAATTTAAAAATCTACATAATTTAATATAATATTGTTTCTAAAAAACTCGATTGAATAATAATAATTTAAGCCAGTGTCCTAAGACCCACTTGCGACCCACCCCAACTCCGCAAGTGTTCTAATTTTCGACCTACAGTCGGATGGATTTTCCGATATAGGTAGTTTATGCAAAATTCGTCCCGAAAGTAACGAAATCAACAAAATAAACGTGTCGTATAGATTGTTATCGACACAATATGAAGAACAGAATAAAGAGCATGCAATTTGGTGCAATCGTTCGAAAGGTACGCACATCCAGACAGGCTTAAATTATGTAATGAATACAAGTAATATCATTCCTACCATCAAAAATTAAACCATCATGATTAATATTAAAGTTACTAATACTCACTTAATTAAAAAAAAAACCCCAAAAAACGGTTATAAAAAATATTCCTTCGAGCCGGATTTGAACCAGCGACCTATGGATATCAGTTACTTTAAACATCTACAGTCCACCGCTCTACCAACTGAGCTATCGAAGGCTTGGAAATGCGTTCGAAATAAGTGAGTGTAATAAAACACATTATGCAATCTGTCGACGTAAAACGTGCTCTACATCGGTGTCTGTTAGTTGTGGAGAATTAAAGTAATGGAGTGCTCATACGGCCACTTTTTCTTTGCATACCTAGCCGTGAAACGTGCATCTCATGGATCATTGTCATTGAACTATTCGCTAATGTATTGTGTGTGGTTTTGTGACCGCAACTTCAAGTCCATGGTTCATTTTTTCCATACGGATAAGATTACGGATATAATTCGTGCTAGCTTCACAATAAAGGTCGCAAGGCTTATCGAATTACCGTAATCCTGGAGCGTAAAGGGCTATTGAAGGACACCGTGGATTTTAGTCAGTATGAGTGTGACAGTCTCTCCCGCCCGGCCCTAGGCTCGAGAAGTCATTTGATGATTTTACCACGATAAAAGTCTACTATCGTTACTGACGGTCTTACGATGAGTGCTTGGGTTTTTAACTAGTTCTCTCGACTTTTAAGTAAATGATTATTTATGCATCACTATTAGAATGAGTTCATTTCTGTTTTCAGGTACACATTTGTCATTTAATTACCTAAACTAAATTCCGCAATGCAATATGTCACGAGAAACTTGAAAAAGTTACTCCCGCTGTCACTGTCATACTTTTTCCATAATATAGCACTCCATTTACTTGGGGCTCTCTGGTCCGTATAATAAAGAATTAATTGTTCATCAAATCCTGGGTTTCTTGTTTTGCATACATGTTTATATTAAATATTAAAAACATTTATTTTACGACCAAATTAGCTGAAAAAAAACATTCTTTGGACTTAATTTGAGTCAATGTTAAAAAATCTTAAATCGCTTACATCTATGGGTATCATAGAGTTAAAAGCAACATCAAGTAGGTTATGGAAGGCTTTTTTTATACTGGGCGTAGACTAGTATTAATAAAATAAATAAGATCCAAGGATCCAAAAAACATTCCTTCGAGCCGGATTTGAACCAGCGACCTATGGATATCGGTTACTTTGCACATCTACAGTCCACCGCTCTACCAACTGAGCTATCGAAGGCTTGTCATTAATTGACAAATAAAACCATTACATTCAACTAAAAAATAAAAATAACATGTCCAAAAAAGAATCCTTCGAGCCGGATTTGAACCAGCGACCTATGGATATCAGTTTCTGATACATCTACAGTCCACCGCTCTACCAACTGAGCTATCGAAGGCTTGTCATTAAATGACAAATAAAAGCATTACATTCAACAAAAAATAATAATAACATGTCCAAAAAAGAATCCTTCGAGCCGGATTTGAACCAGCGACCTATGGATATCAGTTACTTTTCCCATCTACAGTCCACCGCTCTACCAACTGAGCTATCGAAGGCTTAATATCGTGCGTGAAATAACGCACTACAAAGTAGCATGTTAAGTAATCGGTGGAGGTGAAAGGTGCTCTACTTCGGCGTGCCGACGTAATCCGCGCGAAAGTGTATTCGGACGCATTAACTGCAACCTTGACAAAGCACGTATGTTGTATCTAGTTTAGTACGTATTTAGCTCATTAGTTATTCATCATTATCAGCCGGAAGACGTCCACTGCTGAACATAGGCCTCCCCCTTAGACCGACACGCCGAACGACAATTCGCCACTTGCATTCATCGGCTGCCCGCGACCCTCACAATTTCGTCGGTCCACCTAGTGGGAGACCTGCCTACGCTGCGTTTCCCGGTCCGTGGTCACCACTCGAGAACTTTTCTTCCCCATCGGTTGTCAGTTCTACAAGCGATGTGGCCTGCCCATTGCCACTTCAATTTGCAAATTTTATGAGCTTTGTTGTTGACTCTGGTTCTTCGCCGAATGTCCATGTTCCGGATTTTATCCCGCAAAGAAACTCCGAGCATGGCTCTTTCCATTGCTCGTTGGGTGATTTTTAGTCAGTCTAAAAGGCCAGCAGTCAAAGACCACGTTTCAGAGCCATATGTCATCACATATGATATGATATATATGTTATCATTCGTTATTACTAGGCATAATATCTAAAGCATGTGATTGAAATTGTTTTTGATTATTCTGGATACATCAAAACTGATTACACTTACTTGTTTACTTTTTATTGTGATGAGAAAGATTCTTATCCCTATTTTGAAATGCACTCTGTTTTGCTTAGTATCATATGTCTTCGAATTTAATTCACATGAGTCCTTGTAGTGTACATGTAGGTTTAAAAAATAAGCACACATGAAACAAATTCCTAAGAAATATACTGAATATTGTTAACCAATGCAAACTTAACATCTGAATGAATATAGCAAAGATAACACAGCCGCAATAATTAGCAAGTTCACAGATAAGACAGTGCTATTTCAACACGAGTTCAGTTTTACTGCACCTTGCACCGCTCCCTTGTCAAATCCTCCATATTATTAGCATATTAATTGAGTATTCTGGTTTTAGGAACGTCGCAGGGATCCTAACGTTGGGGTAAATCCGCTTTACAACCGAGCTATGAGGATTGGATATCATTCTCTAACTTCTAATGAATGCTTTGACGTAGCTGATTATCGTATGTGTTTTGCGTATTTCGAAGGTATCTTTGAGTTGTGGTTTAGCTGATATTACAGCTGGATTTAGTAAAATATCTTGGCAATACTGTCCATTGGCAGTATTTCCTAGATAATGTTTATGCGAATGTGGACCGGGTGTGTTATAATTCAACTTTGTTGATTGTACGTAGTGTTTTAATTTCAGTACTTATTTAGAAAAACATATTAAATGTTGTACCTCGTACCCATGATGCACTAAAATGCCGTCCGTGATTAAAATAATAATATATTTATAAACTATTATTGACTTTGAAACTGAGAATGAAGAAAATACCTTATTAGTCTTTTTCATGTTATGTATGCTTTTTTGCAGTAAATGTACTGTAAGTATAGTCACAAAAGTATACCTAAGAAAACAGGTAACCGCAGTCTATTTCCTATACACCGTGTTCTTCACGTTATCCATAAACTTTAGCAAATACTTCTATGGCTTTTACAAATCAAATCCAACAAAGGAAGTAGTACTTAAAAAGGCTTCGTTACAAAGATATTTGTAATTTCATTTAATGAAATTTAATTGAGCTATGCAGTGAGAAAGTATCTTAATTTGGCCTATGTTGCCGCTTAGTGCAATTAAAATGATAAATCTATCAAATACTATTTGCATTTCATTTGCACGTACGAGAGGAACCCGAGAGTTAGCGAAGAAATACGATCATTTGCGATAACGAATCTTTCAAAGAGATTAAACTGGTCGCTATGGATACCTAAGTTGTTATTTGTCATTGTTTGTCATGCATGATTTTACTGTCAGGATTATTGTTTATTGTAATTTGCTTTTGGGTTTCCGACTAATTTAATCAATCATTTTGATTACAACTTTCACTATGCCGCACGAATATTCTGCTCAACACCAAGCTGATATTCACTTCGTCTACGGTTTCTGTGACGGAAATGCTACAGCAGCTGTGCGAGAGTACCAACGGCGATTCCCTGGTCGGCGCGTTCCTGATATACGAACATTTATTAACATACACAGGAGATTTTGTGAGATCGGAATTAGACCACGCCGCCCTGAACGAGCAATCAATTTGAGCGTCGCTCAAGAAAACAGAATAATGAACCTTATTATTCATGATCCTACACTCTCAACGAAACGCGTTGGGAGAATCGTGGGTGTATCTCATAAGCTAGTGTGGAAACTGTGGAAAAGATATGGTTTGCATGCCTACCAGTACAGAAAATCCCAAGGCATAATACCACCTGATCACTTCTCAAGAATTGTTTTTTGCCAGAGAATGAATCAAGAACTGATAAATAATCCAATACTGCTTCAAAAAATTCTTTGGATGGATGAAGCCCAGTTTACAAGAGCGGGAGTATTCAATTCCAAAAATCAAGTGCAGTGGCATGAGAGCAACCCAAATTTACATTGGCAGGCGTCACATTAAACTGAATTCTCTGTAAACATGTGGGCTGGTGTTTTTAACAATCAGCTGATCGGCCCTATTGAGATTCCCCACCGCCTAAATGCTGACAATTACTTAGAGTTCCTAAGAAACGTCACTAGCTTCGAATTTTTCGAACAAGTGGATCTTCAAACTCTGCGAACCATGTGGCTCCAACATGATGGGGCGCCTGCACATTATGGCACACAAGTGCGTGAATATTTAAATGCAACGTTTCCTGGCCGTTGGATTGGACGAGGTAGCACAAATATCGCATGGCCAGCTAGGTCCCCAGATCTGACTCCTTTAGATTTTTATGTCTGGGGAACCTTAAAGGAGAAGGTGTACTCCGTACAAATTCAGAACCGTGAACAGCTCTTAGATAGAATATCTCAGGCTGCTGAACAAATAAGACAAATGTCAGTAAATTTAAATGGCCAAATTAGGACTCGTTTGAATATTTGTGTCGAAAAAGAAGGTGGTCATTTCGAAAACTTTTTACATTAAATTTATTTTTTGCTTTTTAGAGTTTATTTTTTATTAATAAAAATATTTTTGAATGACATTACGGCTGACGTAGTTGTCTAACCTACAGTGTTATATGGATCTTTGGACACTCCATTGAGGTTGACAGGAGAGCGCTCATTTGTGAAATGTATTGAAAAATAAGATGGTGGCGTTAGTTCTGATGTTGCCCACGCAACAAGTGTGCTTATAAATTATAATTATTCTACTCAAATGCATAAAAAAATATGCTGTGATTACCATTTATCTTAATTTGACCGAGACCTATCTTTTGAGAGTATTTTTACGAATGTACGTGAGCTCTAAGCGTGGTCCCCAGATTGCGTGTTGAGCTGCCCCTCTTTTAGTCAATAATTTTGAGATTGAATGTTCGTTACTTAAGCCGAAACGGCAGAATGGGAAGATAATTATGGTAGCCTACTCCCCTTCCCGTCGTTGGAGGTCCGGCGTTGCTTTAAGCCTAGACTAAAAATAAGGACTGCAGAAACGTTTTGCGAAGGCTGCATGTCGTGGGAAGAGGTTATCATGATTTGGTTATGGAATTTTGTTTTTTTTTTTATTCCTCAATTAAAAAGACAATTCGAAATACGTATCTACCTGCTTGGTAGCCTTATACGTTCTCTTTAGATAAGTATAGTACATTGACAGTGCTATGAGGAACGAGATAAAAAATCAAAGAAACTGTTTTGACAAGTTTCAGCCCGCCAAATGTTATGAATGAAAATACGACGTTGCCAATTCGGATAAAGAGGCATGCATATCGGGTTATTTACGTCTAGGTATTTAGTTTGTATGAAAATTAACAAAAAATAAAAAATAAGAATTTATTAATGTGTCCATAATGAAAAATGCTTACTTCCGTGGTCTGAACATCTGGTCGAAGTTTATGTATATCGTCCGGAACACGGTGTATACTGCTGATATGATGGAATAATCAAAATACATCAACAAAGCAGCAAAGATTTCACTCCAGGGACAATTTAACCAACTAGGAAACTATTGTGTCAGCAGACATACTCAACATCCAACTTATGCGACAGTTTCTCAACAATAATAGCAGCGGGAACGAAACTATTTAGCGAGTTTACTCCGTCAATAGAGGGCGCCACCTCGGCGGGAAGGAATAATTCATTTAGCGAGAGTTAACTCGCGAAGTTCGCGCGCGAATCTCCTGAGTCGACGCGTCGCTTCTTTAAATATGTTGATTGTTCATATAGTGGAGAGAAAAGACAGATTTTGATGAAGGTAAAGTAAAGGATTAGATAAATGTATTTTGACTAGAGTTACTTTATGTTCTTTTTAGGGTTCCGTAGCCAAATGGCAAAAAAAACGGAACCCTTAGAGATTCGTCATGTCTGTCTGTATGTCCGTCCGTATGTTACAGCCACTTTTCTTCGAAAACTTAGAATTGAAACTCATTTTTTTTTTCAAAATAACAACTAGCTACAAGAACTTTTATTTAATATGTTACTTGCTGTTACGTAACCCTTTATGGGCGAGTCCAACTCGCACTTGCCGATTTTTTTATTTTTTTTACAGAAACTTGTTTTTTTTTTAAAATGCCTTCTTTTGAAGACGGAAAATAAAATTACTTCTGACGCTCAGGTTTTTGTACTGTTTAGTTTCATTTTCAGAACTATACATTGTTGACTTCAAAAGTTGAAATACATACTGTTAGCAGCTGATGATTTAATTAAAGAAAACGAATGATACGTCACGGCTCCATGATCCAAATTCGCGAAACTGATTACTTCCATCACATTTTGCTTAGTTATTTTGACAACAAGCATGTTTATTTATTATAATGTCAGTAAAGCGTGTGTAAATGTGTAATCCATTTCACATTCTATCATGGTTGTGTTTCGTTTGGAAAACAGTTTTATTGTGTTGTAATGTAATAATAATGTCGGCCATTATGTCTCACGCACTTGTTCTGTGTTAGCATCATAATCGTGTTTCATGGCGAGGCGCGAGGCGGCGACGAGACGCTCTCGACTTGCCTTTCCTGTAAAGTTAGGGTTGTCAGCTATTGTACTCTCAAGGGGATACTAATTTCTTATTGAGTTTGTTTGGTTTTTCTGGGAGAAGACATTTTAAAGCTTTTGCTGTGTTTTCTATAATGCCTACTCACTTTAAACACACACTGCACATATATCTGTCCAAAACTTAGAATCAAACATGCGTCCTATCGAATATTTTTAATTTTGATGGAGTTTTTAATTCTGATTTTATAAAAAAAAGTTATAGAACGTAAATACAACGAGCAAAAAAGGAACACAAATATTTAACTACCAAAATAATTTTCCACCCGTGACAACCCTGTTGTAAACCCACCCTGACATTCACTTAATTACGTAGATTACAAGTTGACATTTTCGTTTGCCGCGATTTAAACTTGACTGATATGGATTATCCATATCCATTGCGATGGGTTAATCTAGTGTGTTTATTGTTTAGCTGTTATTTTTATCGCAGTAAAACACTGTGGCCAATTTGATAGGTTGAAATGATTCTAGTTTTGTTTTCATTTGATTAAATGTTTCAGCAATGCTGTTGTATTCAGATTCAGATATTAGGTTTTCTGCGATTAAATATTTACCTATGTTTTTACTGTTATATTAACCTAAATAACATGGTTGCTTGTTATATTTTAATAAATAATCCACACATTTAATTATTTTGTCTGTTTTGATAATCTGTCGAAATTAATTAATTCCACGATTAAATTTAGTTGTAAAGTCACATTTCAGTTTATGCATTTCATATTTAATTATTCTAAAAGTAACAAAGCATTAATAAATGGATGATCATTTCGTTATACCTTGAAAGCTCCCAGCCTGTCAAGTCTAATATTAATCAAAGTCGAAACAGACTAGTACGCGTATGAATATGTGGGAGCTTTTTAATTATAAACGACCGTAATGATCATTTTTCATTCTTAATTGCCGTTTTCGTGGATTTTACCTAATCACCATTATCCGAGTAAACATTAATGTTGGGGTTTTCATGACTTGAAATTAATTCATATAACATTGTTTACATATAAAAAGGTTTGAATACATTACGTAGATAGCTGCGGTTGAATGTTGATAGTTTGCAAACAGTAATAAAAGCCGTTTGTTTGGGGGTTGCCAGCGTTGATTTTTGGTACATGAATATTCCTGGCTGTTTGGCATTCACGCCGCAGAGGCGGTATCTAAACACCGGGAGTGCAATAAAACTAAGCACACGACAATCCGACGAGTAATAAAACTCGACGGTCGTACAAAGTTACATGGATGTTGGCTGAAGAGTTGGTGACGTCACTTCGCTTTCATATCACGAGCCTAAACCCCGCTTAGCGTGCGATGCTTCGACGACGAAGCGCCGAGACGAGACACAACGCAGATTTTGAATAAGTAAGTGCTGTTTCTTGTTATCGATGTTTTATTGTTAAATGAAAAATAATGATTTTCCAATACTTTTACATATTATTTAGAACCAAAGGTAAGCCATAGATTGTAAAATATTAATTACTGAAAGAGCACAATTACAAAAACCAGCACGTTAATTCCTTTCTTACTAAGATTGAGTGGTAAAAAAAGAACAAGATTTAATGTAGTTCACTTGTCAGTGACAAATCAATACTAAAATTAAGTTACGTTATTATTTCAGCGTAACAACGTTGTTCTTTTATAAATTTTAAAGTTTGATGCGACAGTAAATTTTACACAATTATAATGGGTAAGAAAAAATATCGATACGGTGCCCATCCCTATCCGCTACCGTGTTTGTAAAGGCCCTATAGAGCAACGCCACCTGACACCATAAATGCTATTATAATATTTTGCTACACCGCCTCAGTGTCTCCTGATGTCTTCTTGACGACGCAGTGAATACCAAATTCATGTACAGAACCCCCCAGAGACAACGTTTCTTTGATTTTGTTTCGCGAATCAAATTTATTGGTGATTGTATTTGTATTCGATATCGGTGTTTTTTAGAATTACATCGTAAAGTTTATTTTATTGTGACAGGTCCTTAGATACGCATTTGTGTGGGGATGTGGGATTTTTGAAATTGGAACAGTTGAAAAATATTTGTTTTGTTGTTGGGGTTCAAAAGTTACTAATCTGCAATTTATTTTAAAACTAGTGTTTGCCCGCGGCTTCGCTTGCGTTAATTTAGAATTTGGAAAACAATACGGATCGTGTAAGTGGCACCATCTGGAATATGAACGTAATGGGGATTTTTTTTTTTTTTTTTTTTAGCGTGGTAAAATCATCAAATGAGTCCTCCAACCCCGGGCAGGGCGGGAGGGACTGTCAGACTTCTACTGACTAAAATCCACGGTGTCCTTCATAGCCTGTTACGTTCCGGGGTTACGGTAAGGGAATAATCCCGCGACCCCGGCAGGCTTTGGCCCTCTGAGAGGGGGGCCCCGTCATTATGCTGACGCTCTTTGAGGCGCGCGTGGGACACAACGCGCCGTCGACCCGGGCATGGTCCTTGGTCGGGCAGCGAGTTGCCCTTTACTCGCTGCCCGCATGCCCGCGCCTACGGTGCGGTGGCCGGAGATCGTCGCGCGACGTCCGTCGCCGTGGGCGTCCTACACCGCGGTTGGGGCGGAGGGAGGACCCTGTCCTCTCTCGCTCGCGGCGCGCCTCCTCCTTCGCGAGCATTACTGCTTCGCAGAAGGAGGCGACCGCTTCCCACTCCGTCTCGCCCCGCAGCATGGCCGAAACCAATGCCGGGCGCGAGAGGTCTCCGCCTATCGCAGCCGTGAGGACACGTCGGTGCACTGCCCAAGCTGGGCAGTCCTGCACCGTATGCTCCACCGTGTCCTCCGGGCGATCTTCGCAGTGATGACACCCAGACGTTTCCTCCTTCCGCATTAGACACAGGTACCTCCCGAAGCACCCGTGCCCCGTGAGGACCTGCGTCAGGCGGAAGGTAAGGACGCCATGACTTCTCTCCAACCACTCCTCAAAGAGGGGTCTTACCGCCGCAATTGCGGCGTGCCCGGCCGTCGGTCGCGACAGTCGTTCCTTCCATACAGCCCTGAGATCGCGCCGGAGGTCTTCGCGCCGCGCCTCGACTTCTCGAGGCAGCGGGGTCACGCCCCGGCGCTGCGCCTCCACGCGCCACTCATAGACGCGCTGGAGGGCAGTCGCCTCCAGAAACGTAATGGGGATGGCAATTATTGGGGAGCTAATGGCGCTAGTATAGCTTGTTTCAAGCATCGTCATTGGTTCAAATCAGTTTAAATCTTAAAGGTACTTCAAAATAGTACTACGTCATTGGTCGGATTAGGACTAAGCTATGGTGGCGCCATCTACTATTAGCTTTGACTTGCCTTCCCCATTGTTTTGCGCGGCAACACTCTCTCTTCTGTTATTCGGGATGAACGATACCCTATATCCGTGTCTAAACTCTTGACAACGTACCTATATGCAAAATTTTGGGACGATCGATTCAGGGAAAACAAACATAGGTACTTACATTTTTTATTATTAGTTTAGATCAATAATGATAAACCTTTTTTTTTAGGGTGGTAAAATCATCAAATGAGTCCTCCAACCCCGGGCAGGGCGGGAGGGACTGTCAGACTTCTACTGACTAAAATCCACGGTGTCCTTCATAGCCTGTTACGTTCCGGGGTCACGGTAAGGAAATAATCCCGCGACCCCGGCAGGCTTTGGCCCTCTGAGAGGGGGGCCCCATCATTATGCTGACGCTCTTTGAGGCGCGCGTGTGACACAACGCGCCGTCGACCCGGGCATGGTCCTTGGTCGGGCAGCGAGTTGCCCTTTACTCGCTGCCCGCATGCCCGCGCCTACGGTGGCCGAAGATCATCAAGCGACGTCCGTCGCCGTGGGCGTCTACCGCGGGTGGGGCGGAGGGAGGACTCTGTCCTCTCTCGCTCGCGGCGCGCCTCCTCCTTCGCGAGCATTACTGCTTCGCAGAAGGAGGCGACCGCTTCCCACTCCGTCTCGCCCCGCAGCATGGCCGAAACCAATGCCGGGCGCGAGAGGTCTCCGCCTATCGCAGCCGTGAGGACACGTCGGTGCTCTGCCCAAGCTGGGCAGTCTTGCACCGTATGCTCCACCGTGTCCTCCGGGCGATCTTTGCAGTGGTGACACCCAGGCGTCTCCTCCTTTCGCATCAGACACAGGTACCTCCCGAAACTTCCGTGTTCGGTGAGGACCTGCGTCAAGCGGTAGGTCAGGACGCCATGACTTCTCTCCAGCCACTCCTCAAAGAGGGGTCTTACCGCCGCAATTGCGGCGTGCCCGAATAATGATAAACCTAGTACATAGTTTGCATAGGAAACGAACATAATTGAACGGCTTTAATTTAAAAAATCCGTGTTTATCACATTTATCACATTTGGCTATAATTTTTTGGTCGATTTAGGTATCGCTGCAAATTGAACGTACGATAGCATTTCTCTTCTCCCTTCAGCATACCACGTGATACCTTAAACATAACTAATTATTTGACTGAATGAGTACAACTTGTCGTCGTTTAAAACAAAATCTATGCACTGGTTTGAGCATGAATTCAAACCATAAATAAACACAAAATAATAGAAACACTGATTGTTTTCGAATCTTTAAAATTCCTACACCTCGAACCAATATGACAATTTAAAAAAATATCCAACTTACTACCTACAATTTAAATCAGTGTAGATTTATATCCTAGAGAACTATTGAAAAAAAATCGTAGGTAATAAATTAAAATTGCGAATGATATTGAAATAAAAGCACGCACTTTTTTTAAATTAATTGAAGCAGTTCAAAAAAACTTACAAATAAACAAAAAGTCAAAAAGAAAATTGCAAGATTTGATCTTGAGACTCCTTGCACGAAAGTCAAGCATGTTACCAACCACACTGGCTAGTACGCTGACAGTAGTTTTCAAATAGCGGTTCTTATACAAATGTCAACAATGACTGAAAACCAACATATTATAACATTGCTAATCCCCCAAGGAGAATAGCGTAATTATACATATCCTATTAATTGAAAAGCAGTTTAAGGAATATTTGAGGAAAAATTGAATAAATAATATCCAGTGGTTTAGCTTCCAACTCCAAACAAACAGTTTAAAACAACAAAATTTAAAATTGCTTATCTCCTAGGGAAAATAGCGTAATAATACACAGCCCATTAACAGAAGCATATTATTAGGAATATTTGAGGAAAATTTGATCGACAACTTAACAGTAGTTTCGGAGATAGATCAAACGAAAAAAAACATAAAAAATTTCGAAAAAAAATAAAAGTTGATCTGGCATCAGAATCGATCCCTTATCTCGAAAAAAATACAAAAAGAAAAAAATATTCAATGTACAGGAATGACAGCTCTACGATTTTATTATATGTAAAGATAAAGAAGATAAAGATAAAGATAAAGATAAAGAAGATAAAGATAAAGATGTATTGGTGATGCAGGGTTTAAAAAAACTCTGTTGGATTTTTTGTGATGTGTTGCGATTATACAATCGGCTCTTATTAGCCTTCTACCTATTCAAAGTTAAATTAAATAAAATAATAAGTAGTTAAATTAGGATCTTAAAAATAAATGTTGTGGAAAAACTTCTTAATTTATTACAGTCATGTAGATGAATTAAGCTTTTATAGAAAATAATTTCTTTCATCTCGAAAAATAATACTTACAAACCAAGTCTACGATATAAACTATCTACTGTCTTCTCCATACTTTTTTCTCTTAAATCTACAAAACACACATTTCTTTGCACACCGTAGATATCATGACAAAAGTTGAAAATATATCTGGCAACAAAAATTTGGCGCATGTTTCTACGTTTGCACGCATTTATTTTTTATTGTGAGGGTTCGAATTCAGCGGCTGGATTTTTGTTTAAAATTGCATTTTTATATTTGGAACGCGACCCGCGACCGTCATGGCGGGTGACAAATACGCGCTTCGCCGCCATGAATGACAATTGAAGAGATATTTTTATAAAGACGCGCCGATTTTTATTTTTATGCGAAAGAAATTGTGCTCATAAAAATGGTGTTGAAATGATGAGTGTCATTTTTCACTGTCGACGGAATGTCTCTTTATGGGGCTATTGTGTCTACATGATAAAAGCCTTGTTTTTAAACGTACCTGCCATCAATAAGGGGAAAATGTTTGATGGCGAATATTTCATTCGGTTTGTTTTCGTCTTTTCGAGAAATATAGATTCGATAAGGATTTTTGTCTTTGTTTCAATAATTTACTATCTTGTAACAAACAAAAAATATTGATTGGGCGTCGCTCAGAAATAAAGTTATTACTGCTCAAGATGATTGAACTTGTAGGTACTTTTATCAAGAAAATTCTGCTTGCCTATGAAACTTCTTAAAATTACTATATTTGCACAGCATTAACCTACGTTTAAATCCTGTAAACCGTAATTATTCACAACCATTTACGTCCATAATACTCCATGAAGGTAAGCCACAGTGGTGGATGGCAAATTAAGCTTGTTCCACTGAGCTTCTGCCACATGTAGCGCGCAGTTATGTCAGGAATGTGCGCACATTAGATTGGACAGGTGCTCACAACAATGTTTAGCAGAGTATTTTCTTAGAAAAAGTCCAAAAATAACCGATAATTATGGTATTTTTAGATAACTATCTACAAATTATATAGTTTTTTTTAAACCTGTTTATTTACCTGGTTCTGGCTCACGGCTTCAGGGTACTACGAATTTACGGATCCATCAATAGTTAGGAAGGCACACTTGTCCATAGATCAAGCTTATTTGGAACGGACAATCTAAAATGGGTCGCCCTACTCTTGATGGAGCCGAAGGGACTGTCAGACTCAAACTGGCTAAAGACTACACTGCTCATTCAGTCGGCAAAAGCTCCTTCAGTTACTAATGAATACATTGCTCCTTCAGTCGACTAAAGCTCCTTCAGTTACTAATGAATACAATGCTCCTACAGTCAACTAAAGCTCTTTTAGTGACTAATGAATACAAATGCTCCTTCACTTGACTAAAGCTCCTTCAGTTACTAATGAATACATTGCTCCTTCAGTCGACTAAAGCTCCTTCAGTGACAAATGAATACAATGCTCCTTCAGTGACTAAAGACCACACTGCTCCTTCAGTCGCGTTCCAAGGCATGCACCCTGTTTAGTCAGCTAGTCTAGTAGAGTAGTCTTCTCTCTACTAGGCTATGTCGTATGTGAAACAAAACAGGCTGTGTATGTGAGGTTAAATGTTTGTTAGCGCACCCACGATACAGGAGAAATTCCGATTGTAAAGCAAAGTATATAAAAAAATAAGTAAGATATGTTTAAAATTAAAATGTATTGTAGTAGGTAGGTTTTAAGTTCTTTTTTCAACAACACTTCATAAAGGAAAACCACACTATCGGAAGGCGTATCAAGTTCGTTCCAGTGAAGACTCTACGCCAGCGTAGTGTACAGTTATGCCAGGAATTTGCGCACATGCTGGGTTATATAGGACAGGTCTGCACACAAATGTTTCACAGTAGTTTCTGATTTCAGACACTTCATTTAAGATGATACGAAAACCCGTTGGGCACATGACTATTTCTGTAATAAAATTAATTATTTTATTTCAGACGATAATAATATTAATTAATTAACGATTAATAGTAAGCGTTACTAACACACTAATAAAGTTATTATTATAATCATTTTTTAAAAGAGTGACAAGAAATGTTTTTAATTTTTTATTAATCATCTTACAAATCCTCATTTTTTTAACATAAAAAAATGAACTCCTAACCATTTTTAAAACGACATGCTATTTTCATTTGTCTTGAATCAATAATATTATAAACAGACAGTTGTTATCATAAAAGTGTTTTTGAAGTGAAAACTTCTTTAGCGGCGTTGTACACTTTTTCTGTAATGGGTAAAAAATTTAAAACTCGCGTCAGGGTCACGTGACCCTGATCGAAAATGAGTAAGACGTCATTCAAATTAAAAATAAAACATAGTAACAAAAAAGTTTTCACTTCTACCGGCACTCCTGGAGTGCAACCTTTTTTTTAGCGGTAGTTGCGGTTTCTTCTCTAAGTCTTTTGTTTGCGACAGTACCTCTGCATATCCTAAGCTCCAGCGGATACATTTGATTAACCTGACTAGACGGGCTTCATTGATTTACAGTTTGGCATCTACTTTAATCCTAAGCCAATATCCAGTTGCTAATTAGGTAAGGTATGAACACCTAATTTGTTTGGGATTTGTTTACGTTTTAGGTATAGATTTCGGTGTTCTTGAAAATGCCGTGGAAATAATAATAATATAATGATAACCGCTGGTAAGCAGGTTATAAAGAAATTGTATTTTCTGGGCTACCAGATAAATGTTTACCCAACTCAGGTAACAGTGACAACTTTTTTTTTATTTCATCTTGTAAGTTTGCAGTAGGTAACTAAATAGGCTGTTTTACAGCCGCAAAGCTGTACCTAGTTCCTATTTTTTTCGGGGCTATAATGATTTTTCTCAAACTAATCTAACAGATATTTTCTGCAACGTCAGTGTTATTGCAATTATCTGCTTAATTGCTAATAAAATTAAATTACTGCCACAGTAAATTCTTGCAATTATTCTCTTTAAAAGCACTGCTTTCGGCAAGTATGAGGTGTGATGCCCAATCAAATTATTTATGTTATATCCGTCAGTGCCGACAGCGAATCAGGATTAATTCGTTTAATCGAACGTAAGCTCGGTAAAAACGGCCGATCGCCCGATGCTGGACATTAATCGCCCGTTAGCGACGCATTATTCACGGGCACGCGTTGCATCGAGCCCACCACCCTGTATCACCCCTTCGATACACGCACTTGTGACACACGTATCGACATTTACCAACATACAAAAACCCACCTTATATTCTCAGCAACATAGCTCAACTTAAAACGCACTCAAGATGAAGTTACGCGTACAGTCGCGCACAAGATCGTTTAACTAATCCAAGCCAATATATTCTCTATTTCCCGATGAATAAAATGAATTCATTTTTAAACTGCGTATATACGACCGTTCGAAACTGTTCGTTTATGCGTTACAGGTAGGTAAGTACCATTGTATCGATAAAACTATTTGGACATTTTGTGCTTTATTTTGATGGGGTTAGAGTATGAATTGGTGCATTGTTGTGAGATGTATTTATTAATGCGGATAGAATATGGCATAGCATTTATTACGCCAATATCAACAGCCACAGTTGCATTCGACAATTAATTATTTGTAAACAATATCGGAGGTCGTGTTCGCTCATAAATGGCTTGCTTTTGACGTAGACGCTTGATTCAATATTGATATTAGTCAATGATACAGTATTACTGAGGCACATAATCGCATTAATGACGTATACTGGTAATATATTAATTGCCCTTAATTAGTCAATTATAATAGCAGTAACAGTTTGGATCATTGACCACCATATTGGGAAACAATGCGTGTTTATATCTATTGTAACTATTAGATTTGTTGATACAATTATTACGGTAATAGGTGAATGGTGACAGTGATAAATAGAAAGATATACAATTTCAGAAATATTAGACTAGGTTGAATACTACAAAAAAAAAAGTAACAAAGTAAACCTTTATAAATTCGCAAGTAGGTAATCCTAGAATTTAACAACTTTTTCTTCAGCAATCATTTTTCTTTTCAGCTAGTCAACGAAATACATTCAATTTATATCCGTTTTTCTAATTTTACCCTCAAAATATTCCAAAATATAGTTATGCCATGATAGCTTGAAGTGCGTAAACCGATCGACGCGTGTGATGGAGCAGAAGGCTTCCACTCGGCCGAGCGTGAAGATACCGCGATAGTTCGCTCCACTAGCTCAGTGTGGACACCTCACACAAGCTAATGTGCTTATGCTAGGGTGGGTTGCCTCTATAACGTTAGTTTATTAAATCTCTGGTTAAGTTTCAATGTATGGTGGAGTTGGATTTGGAGAAAAGTTAAGAAAATAGAGTAGAAAATTAGAAGACATTTTTTTGAAAGTAAGTAACCTGGTATTATTTTTTGAAAACACGATTGTCGCAGTGGCTGCGCGTTCGACTGGGTTCGTTTCCCACACGGAACAATTAATATAATAGAACTGGTTGTTCCGGATTTGGGTGTTTGTGAGTTACTGCTTGTGTGGAAAACGTTTTAATAAAAAAAATATATAATGTTCAAATTAAGAACGAATATTGACATTAACGATGATTACCTCCAATTGTTACAGAACTTGGAAAAAAAAGTGTTAAAAAAGTTAGTCAGTTAGTTGCACGTTTTATTCAGTAACACTTTTGAATAAGACTGTACTTTGATCACGCGACCACCGTTACCTTTGTGTGGAATGAAAACAATTATAAATAATACGACAATTTTCGAATTATGCAATTCTCATTTTTCATCATCACTTGGCTAGCATATACACCATGTAACAAAATTAACGCACACCCTCAGACACCCCAATTAGAATATTATGTTATAATCATAATACATATATTGAATTTTTCATATAACAGGGTAAATGCATTGTTATTAACTAAATTAGTTATTTTGCAGTAAGGTTTATTTTCTTTATTTTGTATTGAATGACGGAATTTGGACAAATAAAATTGCACTTTTATGTCTTGTTGCCTTGATTTACGGTCTATCTTACTTTGTTCTGACTGTACAGGAGTAATGTGACTATAATTTCCGTGGTTTTAATTATTTTTGATAAAAAAATACCTTTAATAAAAATCATAGAAATCGATTCAGTAAACAATTCTGAACAAACTAATTTCAGGATGAGAGTTAATTATGTTACATATTGTATATCTAAAAGGAGGATGCTAAATACCAGAAGTAAGCAAGGTTCATTTTCGTTTTTCAGTCGACGAATATTCTCGCGATCATTACCATCCCGAAGTTTTCGAGAACACATCTGTCGCACAAACAAAACGCAACTCCAAACGGCTCTCGAATTTAATACTCTGCTCTGAAAATGAATATTTATAAAGGCGTCAACTGTTAATCCTGTATTGTTACATTTTCTCTCCTCTTGACTGATGACGTCAAGACAATACGGGCCCTTATGGTGAGAGTACACTCAGTACGATTTTAATGAAGGGAAATTTGAATGAAATGTATGCAGTTTATGACGAAGTGATGTCATAGAAAGAAGATAAATCAAAACAAAAAGCACAGAAAAATGCAAAACTTCAAGACAATTGCCACAAAAAAAAATCGTACTTGTACTAAATTGTGCAAACACCACGTCTTTTTTACTGCCTTTTATTTCAAAGCGAGCTAAGTATATTTTAACGGTATTTGTTTCATTATACTGCAATGATTATTTAATTGAAAAACATTTAAACAATGAGAGTGAAAAATCAAAGGAGAACATTCAGGCTCCATACATTTTTGGGGCTTTTCTGTAAGTGCCGGGCAACCCCTCAGGGATTACAGGCGTTATGTTAAATTGCTGGAGGTCACTAGTTCTAGCTATACTTATCATTATTTGGTGATTCTCGGCAGTTTCAGAAATTAAAAAATGTATGAAAATTACGAATCTTCGAACTTGTATAAATTGGCTGAGAGCAATCCTACAACTTTTATGCCATAATAACTATTGCTCCAAATGACTAGTGCTACCAATAAGTACCAATTTTTTTCGTTGGCTTTCAGAAAAGGCCCAAAAAACTGATGTCCTTTCATGAATAAACAAAAAACGTGGAAAGGTACCTAATCAGAAAAGTAACGATTCAAAAGGGGGTTTAATCTAAAAATTTAAACCTTTCGAATTTTCTATATCTGTGTCGGCATAAGTGTACGCGTCCAAAGAAAGCGCAGTGTTCATCTCAGGAATTAAGGAACAAAAGGCTTAAGTTAGCTCCGACACCCCGCTTTGTTTGAGCGGTTCGTATAAAAGATCTGGGCTCAACAGCTGACGGCCCGTCGCTTACAGATCAAATCTACTCTTAAAGGCTTGAGAAATTATTGTGATAAAGTAGGTATGTTTAGGCTGATAATTTACATAAAGAAGATACAATTCTAATTGCATCTCTATTCATACTTTCCTTTGGAAGTAGATAAAAGTGACTGGAAAAATTGGTCCCAAAACTTTTCCCATCACATTTTATATGTCTATGAAAAACTTGGAAAACTATTTACTTCTGACCAGATGGATAACCATGACACAAAACTGCTAAAAGTGGAGAGATTATTCGGGTGGTCAAATGTTGAAGAACAAGAAGAATAAAACGTGAAGAATAAAATGTGAAGAAACATAAGAAAAAAGTTTGTTATTATTTAATTTGTTCCCAAAGCTGCAGTACCCGGTACTTGCTGTTGATATGGCAAGAAAAAGTTGTTAGTACTATGTCATGAAAGAGGTTCACACTCTGCCTATCCTTTTCCCAACTGTATTGGAAAGGCTTCCAGTTTAATTGGGAGCAGCTGAATATCAGTATTTTAGACGAAACGTCTGCCTATCTTAGCATCAGCCTATAATGTTCCCACTGCTGCAAAAAGCATCGTGAGCAAACCTTTTTGTTTTACTTCACCGCTTTGAGAGCAGTATACGTAGAAATGAAACAAATTAATTACACAAAAAAATGCGCCAGTCTGGGTTCGAACCTAAGACCTTTAACTGGTAAGTCGGGATTGATACCGCTGGGTCACCACTGCTCTCCAACACTGCCTATTTGACCTCCAAAAGTCAGGGATTTCAAAAACTATTATTTTGAATTTTCACTACTTTGAAAACTAACTAATTTAAAAAAGTAAAACAGTTTCCGCTTTACAACCCTTTAATGACCCCAAAGCACAGAGCAGTAGGTACAATGGGCGCAACAAAACGGATTACAAATGGCGTACGTAAATCACGGTAACACTTGCAGTTAAGGAGATATCGCCCATTCAGCTCACTACGTCTTAATTAACCTACGTCGTAAATATTATGCAACTGCTATGTGCCATACATACGAAGATAACAAGCCAAGATGCTTTTATAAATTAATTGAAGGAAAGGAGACTGCAAGTTTTCCGATCAAGATTATTCCGGTAAAACTAATTAATTTTTGACAATGATTTGTAACGTACCTATCTAGCGTCTCGAGAATTTTCAAGCCTAAAATACTTGAGAATACCTGGTCGAGAAAACTTGTGTCTCGAGAAATCCAAAAGGGAGAAAACTGAACCGTATTTTTTGGGTCGAAAAAAAAATTATTCCAGATGACATATATCCTTTTTAACATTACGAAGACAATGTCAGAGTAACCATACTTTGAAGGATTGAGTGAATTGATTTCTTGGATATCTTTAGAAACTAACAGTATCGAGCTACTTTTATCATAATGCATTTATGTTTGCAAAATAATGAGCAATGTTGCCAGTAATAAAAGTCAGTGTAAATATTTACCGGTAGTCGATAGCTCAACTTTATTAAATCGGAAGGGGACGCCAGATAAATAATTGTGTTCATTTATTTTCATATTTGTTGACTCACATGTAGTTATACAAATATTCCAAATTAATTAAATTGCGATTATTTGTTTATCTTGAGGTGGCGCAAATGAAATAAATGGTTGGAAATAATGATTTACTAATTAATTAGAGAAAAGGGTTAATTTTAGAAAGAGTAAATTTCAATGCTTACGAAAGTCGTTGTTTTTTTTTTTAAGAATAGAAAGTCAGAGAGTTAGAAACTAGTGTTTTTTTGTGGTAGAAAACTAATCAATGACTCCTATAGGCATAGGTGGCGTAAAATTGACTGTCAGACTTATACTGAAACCATCACACCACAAGATAGAACCCATCTAGTTCCTTCAATTGCCCTTTGCGTTTCAAGGCAATTGAAGGAACAAGATGGGTACAAGGAACAACCACCATTTTCTGCACAGCCCGGCAGGCATTGGCTCCTATAAATTAATAAATTAAATATTATTCAACCTCTTTAATTTGAATCAAATACATTTTCAGTTTTACTTTTTCAATCATTATTATCCCAAGTTGTTTGGGATGCGTCTCTTAATAGAATCCTAGAAATGCTATTAAGCATTACGGCATACTTTTTTTTAGCGTGGTAATATTATCAAATAGGTCCTCCCACCCATGGCAGGGCGGGAGGGGCTGTCAGACTCGTACTGAGTAAAATCCACGGTGTCCTTCAATACCCCTTTACTTCTAAAGGGTCATATAATGCTGACAATCTTTGAGGCGCGCATGGAACATAACGCGCCGCCCGTCGCGTAAATGTAGCCTATGGCCTACATAAGATACAATTTACCAGAAACAAGATATTGAACACAAAAACCGATAATTTAAAGCCTGGTGACATCCAAGATACTACATCGACTTGATTTCTGAAACATTTCAATAGTAAACGTCCGCCAAGTAATAGGTAATGACATTTGACTGTACTGTACCCTTAGCACGAATTTTCAGTATTTGAGACGTAAATTAAACTGGAACTTTGACAATTTCGTCCTCGGTTCCTGCTTCGCACACCAGAGATTTTTCTATACAAGAAACGCTGTAAATACTGTAAAGTAAAAGAGTGACAAATCGTGCTAAGGGTACTGACATTTAACTTTATCAACATCTATCTTTTATTCTAAGTAAATAAACAAATAATGTTCCGCATATTTCCCGGGAGCATCTGTGCTCCGTCTTAGGACTCTTGACTCAAGTCCGCGACTCCGAAACTGTGGTTGACGTAGATCGATGTGCGAGCACGGACCTCCTTCCCGGGACCGCGTCGACCGGGACAACACTAAGTGACTGATTGCACGACCCTAGATCACATGTACTCACTGTTATATTTTGTTTATTTACTTGTTTCGATGTTGTTGAGATAATTTAGTAGCTAGTAGACGTTAGGGAAAGAGTTTCAGTGTATTCTACTTATTTTTTCAACCTATGAGTTAACTTGGTACCGAAAAACTGATAGGATTAAGAAAGTCGCTTGGCAAGATTGTGCATTGTCACACCCTCGTAACATGCGTTATTATTGCTATTATTTCAATGATTATTATTGTTATTATTATTGTTATGATGATTATTGTTATTATTTCAATGATTCTTCAGTGGAGTCGACCCGTCTTACGAAGTGTAGTTCGGGATTTTGAACCCATCACTCAGGCGCATACGTTTGTATTATTTATTTCGTCACCAAAGGTCACCACTGCTCTCAAAACGGTGAAGGAAAACGTCGTGAGAAAATCAGAATGTCGTAGAACTAAACATTCGATGTCATGTACCAGCCCAGCATACCAGCCCGCACTGAGATCGCGTGTTATGACCCACTTCCTTTCACAGAGAGGAGGCCTGTGTCCCACCATTGAGAGAGTAAGATGATTCTTCAACATAGAATAATAAAAGTGAAATGCACCGAATTTCAAAACTTGAAAATTCAAAGTTGATTGTTACTACCTCATCAGGTTAGAAAAGTCTGATTATACTGTTTCGCCATGTAGACCTACCCATAATAACCGCCATCGTTAATCTCCCTGACCACAGAAAACCCTGACGTGTTTATTTTCAATATCAGCGCCAGCAGTGTCAATCAACAGATCGGTGGCTTCGGGTAGGTGGCGGCAGACGGCACAGGGCGGCAGGGCCCAAGTGGCGTAAATAATTGATAAATTGCCGCCGCAGTCCCCGGAGTGACCCGGGACCAAACTTGGAATTTACGACCATTTAATTGTAGCTTAATTCCCAAACTAGTCTCAGCTCATGATATATAGTTTCGGAGTGGAACCGTGATTTAGTTATGTTTGTGTCTGTTGCGAAACATAATACGAATGAAATAATGCGATTCTCTTATTATGCTTTTACAAAAGAATTCGTTAATTAATCATTCATTTATTTATCGCAAAAGACAGTTTCAGGAAAAACAGACATCAAAATGAAACAACCCTTTATTAATTACATTCCATCGAAAGAGTATTTTGTTAAATTGTACGATGCAAGAACTTAATATACATTAATTTTCTGTTCACAGAATTCACTGAATTTGATACAATGGTATTGTGTCCGATTTGGAATGTACCTACGAGTATTAATACTGAACAAAATACATATGAAAGTAGAATTTATCTTATTGGCCGAATGTCATCTCAATCCACGTAGTTGTTTGCCCTACATGAGATATTTTTAGGCTGAAATTCACTAACTATAGCGTTTTTAGTTTTCATCCAAATACTGATTTTGTTGATCCACCAATATGGTAACATAATCTTTTATGATAAGACCGCCCTTGCTCGACCAATCTTCTTGCTTTCTATTTAGTTGATGTCTTCCTTACATCTCCATTTCGAAGTTGGCAGCAGCTGGAAGAGATTTTCAGAAAAACGAGTTGAGCCACATGCAATTAAAAATTAGTAGTAGACTGCTTTGAATACTGTTTATGATACATGAAAAAAGGGAGAGTTTAAATTGGACTCATACAGGACCAACCCGCACAGGGCCCGTGTGGTGGATTATGGCCCACTCCCTCTCACAGAGAGGAGGCCTGTGTCCCAGCAGTGGGAACGTTATAGGCTGATGATGATGATACAGGACAATACAAACAACATCTGTAAGCCTCCATAACTGTGTTGGTTATCTATACATATAATAAAACTGTAGAAAAACAATTTTTGTACATTAAAAAAAAACTCAAAAAATATAGCCAACGTGTTAAAGGACAACCAATAGAACCCATTTCTAGCATTTTTAGAATTTTTGTCTGTTTGTCTGTTTGTCTGTTTGTATGTTTATTTGTTCGGGCATCACGTAAAATGTACGAAAGCTATGTAGATAACTTTAATACACAACGACTGACCGTAACTTGAAGTAACATTTAGTTTTTGTTTCATCGAAATCGGATCAGTCTATCAAAAGATATTTGAATTTAAAGTGTTCCAGAAGTAAAATTACGGTCAATTCACACCGAGACGCGCAGTTCAGTAGCGCGATCTAGCTGCTTGGAATAGAAAAACTACAAACCTGGACTGGAGTGGAGTGGATTAGAGTAGAGTGGAATGGAATAGAATGGAATGGAATGAAAGAAAGAAAGAAAAGGTTTTTATTAGACTCACAATAGAATGGGATGAAATGTTATGGAAGAGGATGGAGTAGGATGAAGCGGGATGGAGTGAGATGGAGTGGGATGGAGTGGGATGGAGAGGGATGGAGAGGGATGGAGTGGTATGGAGTGGGATAGTGTGGGAAGGAGTGAGAGTCAAGGATGGAGTGGGATGCTATGAGATGGAGTGAGATGGAGTGGGATGGAGTGTGATGGAGTGGGATTCTCGATGAGAGGGATGGAGTGGGATGGAGAGGGATGGAGTGGGATCTTCGTGGGATGGGGTGGGATGGAGTGGGATGGAGTGGGATGAAGTGGGATAAATTGGGATGGAGCGGGATGGAGTGGGATGATGTGGGATGGAGTGGGATGGAATGAGATGGTGTGGGGTGGAGTGGGATGGAGTGTGATGGAGTGGGATGGAGAGGGATGGAGTGGGATGAAATGGGAGGGAGAGGGATGGAGTGAGATGGAGTGGGATAGAGTGGGATGGAGTCGGATGGAGTGGGATGGAATGAGATGGAATGGGTGCTCTAATCCAGTGGCAATTGAATAGTACTACTACCTTTGAACGACAGAGGGCGTTTATTACAAACACGTCAAATGTTCTTGAAAAATCTAAATAAATTCTAAGTATAGGGTTTATATGAAAACGATATGATTTATAAAAACGCTTCGCACTAAAAAATACATTGTTAAATTCCGACATCCACGCGAACGAAGTTGCGGGCACAGCTAGTTATTATAATAAGTACGTTAATAAAGTAAAGTATCGTACAAAGTAAAATTAATAACCAGTGTAAAATCCGATGTTAATAATATTTGTCATTCTGAGTACTTATAATTGACTAAAAAACAGATATAAGTCATGTGTCCGACGATTATGCCCGGGGCGGGAGTAATATGCACGCAATAATTGCCCACCACCGACCGCCCCGGGCTACGGGCGACATTAGTTTCGTAATAAAAATGTAATACTTTATACTATGCAGTCAGAATCCTTTTTTATTTACTTATGCAGAAACGAGGTTTATTACGAAGCAATATTTTTGCTTTTAGACTATTCGAAAAGACTTCAAAAATTATTAAAAACATATTTTTTAAGTGTTTTATTACGAAAGGATTTAAGAAAATTTTAAGAAGCATTTGTAAAGTTGATTTTACATTTGTCACCAATACAATCGCCGTATGCGCCTCATTTTAGAATTCCTTGTATGGAAACATAAAATCGGAAAATACTATCACCATTCAAATAATGCTGATGACATTATTCATCATGATGAGGGCGTGCGGCGCGTAATGATATGTGTGCGACAACCTTTACTAACATCGATGTAACTTGAAAAAATATGAATCACGAAATAAAACAGATAAATTAAAAAAAATTGAATTATTCGTGCTATGTTTATACATAGCAAAACCAATATGGCGGGTCTAAAAGCTCAATAATACAAAACTCTTAGCTCAGACACAAGTTGTCGGAGAACAACTACTAATCATATTAGCTATATTAATTACAACCCCGGGCGGAATACTGCCGAATGAAAATGTATGGTAAAACTAGAAGCAGCAAAATTCCCGGTAGAAACTAATAAAGTGGAAATCCGTGCAGTACACATTCAAAGTACCTACATTTGATATGAGTTCCTGGAAACAGCTTTGTTTGTTTCTCCTTCATTAGCCATTCCTTTAACTCAATGAAATGTTGGCAAATAAAATCAAATGAAAATTTGTGAAACATAGGTTTTACAGATGGATCTTACGCTATGTCTTGTCAATTTTGACATACAAATATTTTAAGGGGAAACATGCTTACTTGGTCAAATGTCAATTAAAAAAAACTGTGTGTAGCTGTGTTTGTTAAATGATAATTAATTTATTAATACTTGGTAAACAGGTAATTTCATGTATATCATATTTAAATGGTTTTCAGAATACCATTCACCGCAGTGATACGCGATATTTTATACATTACGGATTGGGTAAAGTCCTGCTATACTTTAAAATAAATGTTAATTGGCTCAAGAACATTTTTTTTTTTTTTTTTTTAGCGTGGTAAAATCATCAAATGAGTCCTCCAACCCCGGGCAGGGCGGGAGGGACTGTCAGACTTCTACTGACTAAAATCCACGGTGTCCTTCATAGCCTGTTACGTTCCGGGGTTACGGTAAGGGAATAATCCCGCGACCCCGGCAGGCTTTGGCCCTCTGAGAGGGGGGCCCCGTCATTATGCTGACGCTCTTTGAGGCGCGCGTGGGACACAACGCGCCGTCGACCCGGGCGGCTCAAGAACATTATGGTGAAATTATTTGTATTCATACACTGTCACTAGATCGAAGTTATTAGGCTTTCGAACACCTCTTGCTACATATAAATATAGCCAACAGTTAGAGTTCGTGGTTAATCTTTTAGTAAGTATTAATATTGGGCAACTATCCGAAATTATAAAGAACTATTTAAGTATAAAGGTCTAAGCAGTGAAAGAGTACAAATGAGATTAAAATCACATTAATAAAATATTTATTTGGATTGAATACGACATAGTTGCAAGGTTCAAATTATTACCAATGACTAGATCTCCCAAATCTATTATCCTCTATACAGCTAATCAGTTTATTATTAACGTAACAACCGCAGAAATCGTGATGGCCGACAAATTCAAAGGCACGTGTATATTTGTACAGTCACAAAATTTTCCATGGGGTTACGTTGTAAATTGAACATGGCAGTCTGCGGTTTAATAACTGCGACTATCAGATGCACAGACGGACCACTGCTCTGCACGTTGATTAAATTATGACCTTTGACTGCAGAGCACCTGTTTGATTCCCAATACCGTACGTTTTTAATAGATAAAACGATGAAGTTGATAGCTGTAGTTCCGGGAATAATAACGTCGGAAATGCTTGTGACGGGGATTTCTAGCGATTGATTGGAAGGTATTCGTCAAAGCTTTGCTGTGGATATTGGTTTTGGACTGATTGTGCCGTACATTCACTATGTCCACTTGCAGAGCAGTAGTGAAAACGAATATCCCGGTTTTCATATTGAAAAAAAAAAACGGTAGTGTTATTACGACTTACAATTTAAGGTAGCTACACAAAGCTTTCGTCACATAAGTTCCCCCTTATTAAATGCGACTCATCGCATATAAAGAGTAAGTATCAATCATCAACCGGGCTTCTGTGGAAATTTGTAAATGAACTTCAAATTCATATTGTTTAAGAATATTGTTCATATTTCAAAATTCTGCAAACTCAAAACAACTACTACAACGTAATAAATAATATTGTGGAAAACCATATCATGTACCTTGGAAAATCTGAACACATTTTACCTAACCTGGGATTTGAACATGATTAGCAGGATCTAATTAAAAAGAAACTTGAATTTCACCAGTCGTCAACGACGGTTACTTGTAATTTGACGACTGAATTTTTGTTCACTGGCGTACTTTTCTGTGTCACACGCATGAAATACCATGTTTTAAAATGTTCTGTGTTGATTGTCAGAGAAGCGAGCAACGACAGCTGTGCGAGTATAGTGGAGCGCGAAATCGGACGAGTCGGGAGTTTGGGACGCACTGGGCGCGTCACACGCAATGTATGATATAAATATGGATGTGGCAATTTTGTACTTACATAGTGCAGCTATTCATAAGTATGCAGGTGAAAATTGTATCATTCATTGCGTCATAGATTTTCCTAACTTACCAGTAAAAGACCCGTAAAAAGTATCTACTATAATGTGTTGTTTAGTTTTCATAAGTGTGTCATCCCAAATACTGCTGTAGTTTCAAATTTTCGTTTAGATTTCCTTTCCTGTAATATATTCATAGTTCGGTGTGTGTAGTGAACAAACTAGCTTATCATTAGTTTCCACCTCAATACTGAAATTAAGTCGGTCCCTTTATTCGGTCCTTTGTGTTTGTCTAGTTAAATTAAGTTGAAAATTTATTCCGTATCAGTTCTGTCGGAACCCTCTGTGTCAGCGAGGAATTTATAATTTCGGACGCAAAATTATTATAGTTGAGGCTTTAATTAGTTTTTGATGATAATTGCTTGCCCGCAGCTATTACTGCAGTTCAAATAATTGCTAAACATGTATAAAATTGTAAATATTTCTGTTGCGGTAACAAATGATTAATAATTCCATTTGGTATTAATTTCATTCGTTATGAGTATTTTCATGTGTAGGTTTTTTTTTATGCAGGGTTGCCGCGTTTTAGATGTGACAATTTCAGGGTTTCCATGCAATTAGCGGTGGATGGGCGCAGTGCGTGCGACTGATGTTGCTAGACGCGGCAGTGAATTAATATTCTCTTCGGTCGCGTGGACGATGACGTCAGCAGCAGCGGCCGCGCGTTCACGCATGCCTAGCTCCCAGACCGACCGCTCACCAACACTCATTAGGGTATACCCGGCGATTTGCCTCCAAATGTTTGGAAGTTAAATGGAATTTGCATGGATTTGTAGCCACCGTGGTATGGAAATTAAAAGAGGAAATTCGGAAAGTCGGCTGATATTTCACGCATTTCAGAATAGGGGAATAAGAGATTTAAATTATGACACTTTAGTACAGGAAAAGTTCTGGTTGAAGCTAAGAATTTCTGCTGTGTCGTGGGTGCGTTTACGAACAAATACAATCACATACACAAACGCCCAGACCCGAAACAACTACTTGTGGATCATAAAAAGGTTTTGCTCCGCCGGGATCGAACCCGCGACACGCAGCGCAACAGTCCAATCTCTCAGCCACTGCGCTAACCGTTGTCGACATTACAACAAGTAAATCTAAGAAATGCATAGTCAGAATATATGTTTCAGTGAAGAGATTTAGCGCGCAGAGATTCGACAGGCAGTAGTTTAGAGCTGTCAATAAGAGTTACGCATACGAGTACCCCCGTAAGACGTCTGTGTCTAATCGAATGGCTTTACCATGTCCGGCTTCATTTGGTTCTAGCTAAGCCTTGATTACGCATACATAAACTCACTATTCTCTGAAGCTTTGAAAGTTTGAGCGTTCCTGTTCTGATATATATTTTAATGAAATGCTATAAATATTTGATAGATAGATATAAGATTTGATAGATAGCTCTAAAATCTTATGGGATGGTTGGCGCAGTCGGGGTCGTGGAACTTATCTCATTACCGTGACCCCGGAACGTAAAGGACTATTGAAGGACACCGCGGATTTTAGTCAGTACAAGTCTGACAGTAAGGGGTGGGAGGACTCATTTGATGATTTTACCACGCTAGAAAAAAATAATGATTGGCGTAGTAGCTGAACCATCCACTGCTGCTTTGTGTGTCGTGGGTCTCACCGTCTCACGGAAAAACAAGTCTAGCTGTTTATGTACCCTCGATATATGAGACATTCCCAGTATGAGGTGACGTTTTTTTGGCGTAAGCGCAGAAAGCCTAATTCTCAAAATGACAAATTCTCGAAAATGGCAAATGATCAAAATGGCAAATTATCTGTAATTGACAGTAAAGTAAATAAAAATATTCTTTATTTCAGATAAGTATTAGTAAAATTGGTTAGTTTGTGTAATAAAAAAAATACAATACTTACCTGTTACAATATTGTTTGGTGTATATTATAATTTCTGGCGCTTTTTAAACAGTACAATGTTAATATAATTTGTAAATTGGTCAACCTACATCGTGGAGCCATTTGATTACGAATGAGCCCCAATACGAATGGGGCTCATTCGTAATCGCGGTTTAATTCCAGTCCACCTGCGTCTGTTGTTTAAAATATCTACACGATGTCCTTTCTCATCAATTGTCAAAACGAGGGCATAAATTAAAGTCCCCTGCCACGGGGCAGCTGAGATTAATGCTGGTATTAATCGAGTGACCACCGCACTCCCGCACTCTGGCACTCCCGCCCTCTTCCGGACAGAAGAACGTTTACTGTTCAACCCTATGTGACGGGACTTTTTACTGTCTTTTGTTTTATAAATAAATGTTGGAATAGATTAGATTTGCAGTGTTAATTAAATGAATGAATGTGGAATGTAGTTGTGTGTGCTTTAAACCTTATGACTGTATAAGAGCTTTATGCTTTGTTCTTTTTTTTACTTTGCCCCACATTAGTATTAGTTCTTGTATCGTGGGTGCTTTTATAAAGATTTAAACTCACATGTATCACGAATAGCTAAGACGTGAAAAACTATCTGTAGGCGGTAGAAATATTTGTTCTGTGCGGGAATCGAACCAGCCGACATGCAGCGGCCAAGCTCAAGCATTAACTCAACAGTGTCTTCAAAATGTTAATATAATAAAAATATTTTTTATTATATAAAAGAAATTAAGCAAAAAAAAAGATATGCTTTAATATCGATGAACTTGTCATAGACGCTTAAAAACTACATTTAACATCATTCTTCAATAAAACTTCGAAATCAATTGAAAAATTTACCCTTCCCCAAAATATCACGCCTCTTGCAACTGACAATTTCTCTGAAACTCGAGTAACCTCGCCGGTGTGGTCTTAATGATTTGTTGGAACCTCCCAGGAATGAGACGTACCGTGTAGGTGACCACCAATTAAACTAGCGTGAGGTTTATCTGCGCCGCATGCGAGTAACGAGCGTGTCTTCAGGGCGTGCGGAGCCGTCGGCGGCACTTTGCCTTACGTCCGGAATTAAGGACTGTGTGCATTTCTCGCTAAAGGCTTGTCCAAGACTTTTGATTTGATTATTTTTTATATAAACTTCGAATAGTAATCCTGTATTTATAGAAATATTTAAGAGGCCTCAAACACAACTGCAAAAGGTTATTTGTTCGTGTGAGGGTAGTTTTTGGAACGAAGTTGTGAAAGGGGGGCTAGACGGAAAAAATTCTTACGAAAAGTTGTCACGACACTTTATGGAACGAAGTTCCTTATCGCGTTGCGAAAGGGTGCTAGAGCTCAAACAGTGGAGTGGAGGGGAGTGGAGTGGAGTGGAGCGGAGCTGAGTGGAGTGGAGTGGAGTCGCGACGATTATTTTTGTTGAGTGTATACAGTAACTTCGTTCCATCCGGGTGTCCCTTGACACCTCTCAAGTTTTTTTTTTAACGTTGCCGACTTTTAGAATTTCTCCTTTATCGTTGATGCGTTTACGTTTTGATAAATAAACTCACATATACAAAACCCCAAACTAAGCCAGGAACAAGGAACAACAACTTGTAGATCATACAAATATTAGCTCCGTGCGGCAATCGAAACCCTCACTGCGAATTCGTCTTTTGCTAGAGTGTCTCTTTAAAAATGAAAAAAATACTTAAACAGGTTTTTTTATAGTCCTACCTTTTATGGTTGCGCGATAGTGATTAGCCACAGTTCAATACAAATATGTGAAACGCCTAATATCCACTAATGGAGTTCTGCAATCTAAATATCACTGTATAGATTTTCCAAGACACTTAATCTACTTACGCACTTACGGCTATCTAAACACACCAGGCCTTGCCCCACACAAAACCATTTCACAGCCAGAGCACCCGAACAATGACATTTAATGTAATTTAATTTCCTAAAACCCTATTTTATCACCGGATTATTTGATCAAAGGGCTAATCGAGTCCACATACCTACAGTTTAGCCAAAGATAAACTTGCGACATGCGGGCGGCTGTGCGTGTTTAACTAATGACCGAGTCATGGGGGCCTATCGGGAGCTCCGGGGGGAGGGGGCAGCGGTAGGGGGAGGCAGGGTGCAGGTCCAGCGATATCATTAGCCACAGATGCCGCTGCCCGGTGCTCGGTATAAATACATTAAGTGCGCCGTCAAACTGTTAAAGCTCGCTTCAAACATAGTTTTGCACACAGATTACCTCAGATTCAGCAGGGTTAACGTTTGACAGTTTTTTGTTTACGTCCTATTGGATAGTAGCGTATTATTTTATTACTCACACACTTCATTATTCTCTGCCCTACCCTTAAACGCTGACAGTTTAAGCGCATCGTTCCACTATTCACATCAAAATCAATAGACAATGAAAAACAGCGGCCACTGCATGGAATATGGCGCTATAAAATTCTATAAACCCAATAAAATTCGTGCTCGGCGTTGGAACGTCCACATAAAATCTCAAAGTACATAAACATATCATAAGAGGGGATGTAGAGCGAGTTATCCTCACAAAGAGAGTTTTTCTAAGGGATAAGCGGTGGTTTCCCCAGATGGTTATTTTATACAGTGGAGTCGAGTTAACGGCCTGGGTTTTAGTATTCGTAGCTCCGGCGTAGACGCGCTACGGCGTAGGCCGGGTCCGTAAGCTCACTGCCGCGTAGTGTCATTCTGTGTAAATGAAGGTATTTGCTAAATGTAACGTCGGCTTCTCACAATCATATTATGTTCCTAAAATATTTATGTGAGTTTCTAGAAAAGGGGTATACGAAATAAATGTTAAACAGTCTATAAATATAAAACATCATAAAGAGTTGGTGGTACTTTTTATTTACTGCCGCAATCCCTCCTCGTTTATTGCGATATAAATCGGCGACTAGATATGATTTATCAGCTCATCACTCCTGGTTAGTTGTGAGTAATGTTCCCACCGTTATTACAACATTATATAAACGTTATGACGTATCTCTGAAAACGGAGGTACATTTGAAGACAACAAATCCGAATAAACTGGACCATGGCTGACTTAAAACACATTACCATACTCTGGGGATACTCACCCTTTATGCTGGCATCGGGACGTTTAAATTGAAATGGATCGGATTCAAGAGTCCATCCATCACGGTCTTTGCCCCACATCTAATGGTTTTTTAATAATTCCTCTTCGGACTTGAATGTGTCGTCCCTCATTAGAAAGAGGAGTGTGATCGAGTGTCGATTGTGCGCAATATGACAGCCAATTGACAGTTCTCGATGATAATCGAATAATGAAAGCGAGACGGTGCAGACAAAAGGTGTCATTGAGGTGTGAAATGTGAAATGAAGAATACAGTCAGAATATTGAACATTGTGAAAATTATTTGATTTTGTTCTTGTGATTTTACCTTTGTGATGAGACTCACATTTCTACATTTGTGTTTTACACTATAAAATCATTTTGAAACACTAATAAAAAGAGTTTTACTCGTGTAGTTTCTTTGGGCATACAATTGAAATAATATTTTTAAAAGCAACATTCATTTCGCAACAAACAATCATAAACTTCCCTTTACATTAAATTCCTAAACAAAAAACTCCTTCCAAGCATTTGAGCGCACAGTCACAGTCGCATAGCTCGACAATTTAATTTACAATTTCGTTGTCCTCCCTTTGTTTATCTATTTCATAAATATAATATTCCAATGTCATGAGCGGAAAGTAAGACAATAAAGGTACGAAGACAGGAATGCAGAAGGGGCGAGGAACAAAACGACCACGTTCGCTGACCGCTATAAACAACGGGAAACTATGTGTGCGGTCACCTTTATATTTCATGCAAATCGACCCGCTGCCGGCGACTCTTTGTACAATAATCGTATTGCGTGATAAACGATATTTGTTGCTTACTTTGCGGTCCTCGAGGAAAATAGTTTTTGTTAAACTATTATTTCACTTGAAGATATTTAATAGGCGTGTTGTTGCTGTTTATTAATTCATAACTAACTATTTTATTACTGCTTAACATAAAGCAGTTCAATAAAATGTTGTTAGTACATGAGTAAGGGTAGTAACACGTACCATAAAAGTTTGAGTCAGAACGATCATGCTTCATATAATGAAATTTCACTTACGCATGATATAATGTTCGACATAAAGAGTGCTATCTAAAAATGCATCTCCGAACACGATCTATTCCCTCCATAAAAGTTACAAATAACCGCGAAATGACGCGTCATTAAATAATATCGTCGAGATAAGTGCAGATTAATGTGGTTTTTTATATCGCTCGATCGACATGGCGTTTGAAACGACCCCTTCACCCATTAAAACCGCGAGAGCAGCCGATGTATGCGATTTCAAATTACGATATCGCGGCCTTATCGTGCATACAAGAAACATGAGTGAACAAATTCCAAATACATTAGATTATATTAAATAAGAATATTATAAAAAAGTTGCTATCAACCGTGAAGAGTCGATATGAAAAGTTATATTAAAATTGACTAGCATTAGTTTGCACGTATCTATTTCCCCATATTTTATGGGACACTCATATATCAAAGCTATGAAAAAGTTTGCCCCACCTAAATAATATTGGTAGGGCAAGCATCTGTGCAGAAATCACCCGGTCACTAGAATATTGTTTTCACTATATTAGAAACGTGATCGCAATTTTTAAGAGCGAAAAAATTCTATTTCAACTCTACTCTCTGACGTTGGGCGTATTTGATTATACGTCGAGTGTGTATTCCCTTTTACAGTGTTATAAAGTGAACGATATTGGGGAATTTTACGATTCCATCTACATGCTATATTGAAATATTAACTTTTGGATTAAAAACTACGTGAGCTACGAACGCAGGACGTAACTGATTTTGTTAAAATGTCACTTTTATAGAGGGGAAATTCGGACTTCATTTCAGATTTTTTAATATGCTGAGCTGTTTTATTATTAAATATACTATGTGCAAAGTTGGTGGTGGGGACTTTTTAATAAATCGCAGTGCGCGATTTGACAGAGATGTGAACTAACTAGGGACTCTCGGGAGTGACGTGTGTCAAGTTCAATCTGCACCAAAACCTTTTTAAATATTTTTTTCATATATTAAATTTGCTCAATATTAATTTGGAGCTCGTGGCTAAATAATTACAGCCGCACAGACCAATCTTCCGGGTTAAGCCGCGCTTGCAAAGGTTGGTCTGTGGATGGGTGACCATCTGTCATAGCGAGTTTCCTCCGTGCCTCGGAAAGCACGTAAAGCCGTTGGGCCGTAGATCTTTGACAGTCGTTAATGTTAGACAGAAGCTCTAAAGTCTGACAACCAGTCTTACCATGGGGTATCGTATTATCCAGTTTGTGGGTTGTGGAGGTCCGACAGGCAGTCGCTCCATGTAAAATACTGATATCCAGCTGAATCTGGTTTGACTGGAAGCCGACCCCAATATAGTTGGGAAAAGGTTTTTTTTTTTTTTTTTTAACTTGGTAAAATCATCAAATGAGTCCTCCCACCCCGGGCAGGGCGGGAGGGACTGTCAGACTTGTACTGATTAAAATCCACGGTGTCCTTCAATAGCCCTTTATGTACCGGGGTCACGGTAAGGAAATAATCCCGCGTCCCCGGCAGGCTTTGGCCCTCTGAGTGGGGGCCCCGTCATTATGCTGACGCTCTTTGAGGCGCGCGTGGGACACAACGCGCCGTCGACCCGGGCATGGTCCATGGTCGGGCAGCGAGTTGCCCTTTACTCGCTGCCCGCATGCCCAAAGAAAAGGCTAGGCAGATGATGACATATATTAAATTTAAAAAAAGCCGTGTCAAGAATTGGAAGATCTTATATACGTCCTGAAATAATGTGTTCACTTTTTTTACTTTCAGTCTTGTACTGACTAAAATACGCGGTGTCCTTCAATAACGCTTTACGTTCCGGGGTCGTGGGAACTTGTAAGTCCCTGTCATAGCGCACACAGAGAAGAAAAGCTTTAAATATTAACACTATTTCCGATTTTCTTACGTTTCCCATCTACCCTTGTTATAAATATTTACATAGATACGGGTAGGTATAATTAATCACTTGGCTGTCCCGGTATCTAAATGTATGCATGTCCTGACCGTCTCCAGTTTGATTTTCATTAGGGCAAATCACGCTCCACGCTGCTCGCATCAATTTATAGGTATACATATCACGTTGCGCAATGTATTCGTAATATCATAGTCGTGATTGAGTGGAGCACACAATGGAGGATCTATGGAGACGGTGGGAATATGGCCATTAATATAGATCATACTATGTATCATGATGCTATCAGCTATCATATTTTTAAGTAGTCGGGGCTGGGTTTATTAAGAGTTTTCTGCCCAGTTGAGGGCAATTGGCCCGCCACGTAGTACGTAAAATTTATTAGAACTGATAAAATAATTATAATAATAAAATAACTTTATTCATCAAAAAAACATTGTAGTAGTGTATTGTCGGTACATGTTGGTAGTATACAAAAAAACCGTTTTAGTGTACAATAAATTATAGCTACAATTAAATGGAGAGTGAGGTGGTGTATTCCTAGCTTATTTCATAAAATACCAAGAGAAGTGTGTGCAAGACACTAGTGCACATATGAAATATAATTCGACAATTTCGAAATGCTTGAACAAAATGCGGAAAAATATTATTCTAATAGAATTTACAATACAAAAGACACTAACAAGATGTTTTACAATAAATATAAAGGGTAATTTGTAAAACAATTCTATGTCTCAGAACTTTCAGGATTGGTTTTATACACTTATTTAGGAAGTACTTTCAGTCCATGAAAAGTTGTTAATGTTTTACAATTAATGAACCCTGTATATTCTATTCTATAACTAGAATACTTAACACACGTAATGTTCTGCTAACCCACATTCAAGATGCATTGTCCTGTATCTCACTATTATAATACATAGCTAGAAGCTGCGCCAGCAATGTGAGCCGTAAGTCAATCAATAACAGTCTACCGAGTCTAAATCCGCATCAGTTCGAAACTTGATCCTCACACTAGACTGAAGTCCATTTGATGAACGTCGATCTAAAGCCTCGATCTTAGTGTATTCTATGGCGTCTTGGTGTATATCGTCTCCGTGATGTTTGGTAGACTTGGCATACATTTACAGCGCGTAATAATGGGGGGCTTTTGATTATCTAGCTCTTTGCATATAACGCGCGTTTTAAAGCCTGTGGTGTGATTATATTGAAGTGTAGAGACACATGCAAGCACGCTGTGTGTTCGGTGCCCGTGCAATCTGAAAAAAAAATACCGACAGATAAAATATAATATACCGTGGTACAAAAACTTTTGAACGTCTGTTGAAGACTTGTCTAAAAAAATGTCAGATTATGACATTGAAATAAGGTCCGTTTTGCAGTCACACTTTTTTTTAGACAAATGTTCAACAGATGTTTACGTTTTTGTAGTAAGGCTGCTAGAATTTAAAATGGTCGCCTTTTTTATTTAATGACTAGGTTTGGCTATTTTTTTAATTCATTATAGGTTCGCATTTGACCACTATCTATAAATTGAAATTACTGTTTTTGATAACAAAATGGTAATTTCATGCAGAGGAGAAATTATACGTAATCCTGATAAAGAAGGTTGACACTTACTTGTCCGCCTTATCTGTTTCCCTAACTATGTTCTCTGTTAGTTTCTATCCGATAGTTCACTTTGACCTTTTATTTTTGTTTTCAGCGCGTATATAGTCGCAACATTTTTCCGGCCAGCTCTAACATTTGCATTTTTATTTAGTAGATCTCGGTAATAAATGCAGGTATGGCTCTTACATTTTGTCTACGGTTAAATCAAAAATGAGTAGCAATGTGGCTGCAGCCATGGGCAACACTAAAAAAACATTGCTTATACATACTCGTAGTTTGGCTGCAATTGTTGACAATATTTTCGGCAATTTTATTGCAGTCATATATTGTAGGAAATTCAACAATTATAAGAAACCTGAACCTTATCTACACAATTACAAGTTATGTATGTGAAAATAACATTATCTATCTATAGTATATTCATAAACACAACATATTGAACGGACAAACATAAACATAGTTTGGTAGGCCTCGCTTCCGTTTCCCTTCAACCAGTAGTGACAACATTTGCTCATTGAAATTCATTTTCAGGAAATTAATATTGAGATAACAAGTCAGAGTCTGCCATTGTCTTACCGTGTCACAGCGTTGAGATGACTACTCGAAGTAACTGAAATAATATCTACTATTTATGTGCCTATAATGATTTAAAGTTTGCATATGTGTAGTTAAACAATTACATGTTAATTAATATTTCTGTTATAATTTCAGCAAAGCTCGTGCGCGGAATATAAGCAGATTATATCTAGACCATTTTATTGAAATTCCATACTGAAAAGATTTATATAGGAAGTGTTCTAAAACATTTATTATTTTACCTTTTTTGTCCCAGTCGGTATTGTAAAAAAAGGAAAGTTACAACAAGTAGATAAAATAAAAAAGTTCGTACCTAGTGTTAATTTGATGTTTTATTGTTATTAAGATCACACTTTTACCATTGACAATATTATTTAGATTCTTCTTTGCCCGTAACGACCGTAAGAAAGAAGAATAGAAACATTTCGTTCCTACATTTTAGACATCGCCATGCACGAATAGAAATCTTTCTAGAATTTGTAATTTTTTAGGGTTCCGTAGTCAACAAGGAACCCTTATAGTTTCGCCATGTCCGTCCGTCCGTCCGTCCGTCTGTCCGCAGTTTAGATCAGAGACGCACAGTACTAGAGAGCTGTAATTTGGTGTAAATATACGGATTTGTTGTGCCGAAAAAGTGGTAAAATAAAATCTCGAAAAATATTTTTTTTAGGGTACCTCCTGTACACGTAAAGCGGTCCTTAGTGTGGAGTATCATTAAATAGGTCTTTAAAAAATAATGTGAGTTTCCATTAACAATTTTTAGATAAAAAAATTCGTTTGTGGAATATTAAGCTTTAAAGTGCTAAATTTTACTCGACTCGAGTGTCCCCCCCCTCTACCAGCTAAACGGTTATGTTTGGGGGTGTGAAAAAATTCACAATAGTATATATAACAACATATAGTATATATAACGAAATTTAAAAGAAAATTATCACGACTAAGTAGGCTTTACAACTTTACGAGTAATAGTCGACCAACTTATAAAATGTACTTGGATATCATATTTTCTTAAACAAAATGTATCGGAGAACATGCTCTTCAACTGCAAATGTAAGTTTGCCAACTTTATTTTTACTGTTTTTACGGTATGTTTTTTGGGGATAGGTAGGTTTTTATCGTCAGCTATTTTTAACTAACTTCAAAAAAAGGAGGAGGTTCTAAATTCGTCGTAATCTTTTTTTTTAAATGTATTTTCCCCGATTTCTCAAAGACACCTGGACCGATTTTGAAAATTCTCCTTTTTAAAATTAAATTCAGCGAATCAGTTTAGTTAGTTCGCATAAGTATTTTGATGGGCAACTACGGAACCCTACACTTTGCGTGGCCCGACACGCACTTGGCCGGTTTTTCTAGTCTCCTGTCGACTAATCCCATGTTCTGTTGATCAACAAAACTTGTTCTTAATAACAATGCTTATTAATAGTGAAGTTTATTATAGATAGATCATCATCATCATCATCATTAGCCCTATTCCACCCACTGTTGATTTATAGGCCTCTCTATTTTGAACCATGCTTGCCTGAACTGCACAAATCTAGACCAAGTTTTAAACGCGATCTTTAGAATATCATCCATACGCGGTGGGTTAGCTACATCTTCTATCCGTATCCGTATGCCGTATTATATTGGTAAGCGTCCACAGGTCCGCATCGTACGTATCGGACGCATCGCATCAAACGGATTTCTGTGTCGGCAGCGATCGGATTGCCGACGCGAGTATCAGCAATCGGATTGCTGATGCCACCTTCATCGCTTCCACTGATCGGCATTCCGTATGTCGTCATCGGTACGCAACGCAATAAAGCATTGCCGATGAGCTGTCCGTACGATGCGGATCAGTGGACGCAGTTGTATGAGTTTTCATACAAGGCAAACAAGTCCGTTACGTACGATACGTCCGATACGTGCGATGCCGACCTGTGGACGCACACCTTTACTCGGTAATCAGTTATTGAGGGCTCCACTTCATCATCACAATAGATATAATTCAAGATAAATAAGTAAGTGGTAATCAATTCAGCTCTCGTTGTTAGAAACTGAGAAGTTTAGTCAAATTGGGGTTGATTATATTGTTGGCTAAACTGAAATCAATATTGAGCCGGGATTGTTTATGTAATGTTCCCTTGTTATCTAGTTGTTGTGTATTAGTTCTACTGTTAAACTAACAAACAAACTAATAATACGGCTTTATTCGCGTGTTGTTCAAAATGTTAATGAGATTTTTTTATCGGATTTTCAGAAGTACTAATTATTTTTCAGCGATTTTTTCATGGTTAATGAAGTTGTTTATGATTTTAATACAAGGGAACTGTTATTTCTTCTGTTACTCCGCATTACTAAAAGTACGGGCCATATTGATATAACGGTAGACACGGGATTGTTTACTGGTTTTTGACAATGTAGAGAAAGCGGTTAAAATCCGATGTCCGTAGCTAAGCCGTTCGGTATGTCTACACCTTTACAGCGACCGCAGTCCTATAAGGTAAGACCTCTGATTTTTCTAAATGACTATTTGCTACGTTTTATATCCGTACAGCTATTTAGCGTTATTCATCCCTGATACTTAAATGGTGTAATTACCCGACCAAATGCTACCCACATCACAGTACAAAAGAGTGTATGACAAACCCGTTTGTCTGACTGTAGTTACACGTAGTAAAGGAAGTCGTTGGCAGTTCCGACCCCCTTCCCCGCTCCCCGCAGGAAATTCCCGACTCCCAACTTTTCCTTCGATTCGCAACTTTGCGCCCGATGAAAGAAATACTTTGTCGGAGTTGTTCGCGTTTCTTTATTAGCCTTGTAAGACTGCTACAAATAAAGGGTTGCATTTGAAAAATACTTTGATAAAATTTTCTGTTTTCAGTCGACCATGTCGAAGTCAAAAAGAGAAGAGGAAATGGTTTGTCTACGTCGTGTCTACGCATATGATACAGGGAGGAAGTCGTAGAAAATAGAACTAAAAGATATGTTTTGTTGTCCGATGAATATAGAAACTTGATGCTTTTGGTATTATTGAAATAAGGGTTGGTTTTTCAATACTCAGATAACCTCTAACTGAGGAATGAAAATGGCGGTTTGACAGCTATCTATAGAAACTATGTCAATATTATTTTAATTCCTCAGATAACAGATAACTGACCATTGAAAAATCAGCCCTTAATAAAATAATTATGATTCGGTTGGATTAGAAAGACGACATATGTACTATTAAGGTGGTTTACGTTTTTAAAGGTCCTGAGTGTGGAGAGCGCTGCCGGAGCCGGTCAAAAAGAAGTGGCAAGATAACCTGAACAAGCACTGTGATGGCTGGTTCGAAGTGTTGCCCAAAATGTGTACTTGGAAGGAACTGGGAGAGACCTTTGTCCAGAAGTGGAACTCATCTGGTTATAAAAAAAAAAAAATGTATAATATTCCCATAAGAACTTGTGACCAATATTACCATAGCCAACACTATCACCAAACAATACCCTATCAACTTATACGTAAACAAAATCAACAACCAAAACTGTAAACCTATACAATTCAAATGTAAATACCAGTTAAATGGAGAGCCCGTATCTACAACAGACAAAGCACGAATTTAGAAGGCTTAGTTCGAAACTAAAGCGTGATTTAATTTTAAAGCCAAGTTCTCCCCGCCGGCATTTAGAAATAGCCTCTTAATAAATCTGCTACTTACCCAACGTCCGGAGTTCGATTCCCGGCGGGGCACGCTGCGAATTAACTAGTTGGCCTTTCGAGTACTGACCAACGGAAGTTGCACTAACTTTGTAATTGGCGGGAATTTATTACTGATATCTTGAGGATACCCTCGGCTCTCATATTTTGACAGGAGTTGTGGCTTTATTATTTTGTAAAGGGATTTGACTTTGTGGATGTACAGGGTGGGTGGAATATATTAATTTATGGCTTAGTTCGTTAATTATAAATTAATGTCTGTTTAGTTTACCGGTCAGCTTTAGAAATTATTTAAACTCTACCATACGATTGGTACGATGTGTCACGGGTTTGATTGCTTCGTGCGGGAATCGAACCCGCGACACACAGCGCAGCAGTCCAATCGTTCAGCCACTGCACTAACCGTGCAGTCAACTGTATGATCTACAAGTAGTACTTGGTCTACCGGTCTACCGACGGTACAAGAGAAGGACCTAGTACGGTTTCAAAAAAAAAGAGTCTTAATTTGCGATATTTCTTTTACTCGTCTCTCATTCAGAAGTCATCTTAACGAGACTCAAATCTGTGCGAGTCGAGGTGTTTTTGAACAACCAATAAACTCTGTGTAAATAAAATTCTAGTTGTCTGACTGACATGGAGTCTCGGCCTAAATTGTTGAAAACTGTTTAATTAAAAAATATGACTTACATGTCTTTCAAACAACATTTTAAATTGCGTTTGTCTACCTCCAATCGAACCTACAAAAATACCGATCTAAAAGCAACACTTCACCCAAAACCGTAGAGAAACTTCCAATAATTATAATTAGTTATCGAAAGCCTGTTACAAGACAGTCACGTCTGGACTACAGGTCGTCAAAGGGGAACTAATCCCAACTATGATTAATTGAATTTAGGAGTGGCTCGTGGTTCGTGGCTCGTGCAATACCGACGAATCTGTTACTTCAGTCTGCGATACAGTTCGGTGGAACTTGCCAATCTGTTAGTCTTGCAGTTATGAACCTGACAGGTAAGAATTTAGTTTTGGGTGGATAGATGTTGATTTTGAATTTGTATTAGTTTTAGCCGTGACTTTTTAGTCGTCTAACGGCAGCCCAGTTGATGTATCTAATGACTAGTGTACACGTTCATGATAAAAAATAGGTATGTAAGAGTTTAAAAAAAATCGTTTATGACGCAAGGCGTAGTTAGAAACACCCATGTCTCACAGAAAATGAAGATGGATCTGCCCGACTATTGCGCAGGCTAGGTATACTCTACAGCTTGATGCTTAAACATATTTACATTGTGTTTCATATTTGTAATGTACCTCTTATCAATGATAAAAATTATTAACCTTAAAAAAAACTCGCCTAGAGCTATTTTAGGCCGGATAAATTAAGTGGGTGGTCCACTTAATAATTTATAACAGAAATATATCTATAACAGAATATATAACAGAAAAACTAAGTACATTTCCCTATGTCACGTTCCACTCTTATTTATTAAATTTTCTATCTCCCCCGCAAGTGCGTATAAATTAATGTATAAGTTAACAAGTAAAGTACACTCAGTTAAGTTACCGGCGTCCGTTTTAAACAACATTTGGTCACAAGTGGGAATAGTGTCCAAGTTTTTGATAGTTCGTGCGGCTTCGGTATTTACTGTTTAAGTTTCGGGTCGGTTCGGACAAGTTACACCATCTCGGGGGATCGTGGTCAAGCGTGTGTTTGACAGACTACTTTTTAGTTTTGTGTACTTTATAATTTAGTGGATTATTTGGGGTAGCGTCTTAAGTAGGTTTGTAAAAAAGTTTTAGGAAAAATAAAAAAAGAAATCAGTAAATGGAGACAGCAGTTTGAACTGCTTGGTAAACAAGTTAACAAAGGTGTATTAGGAAGAAAATGGACCTATTCAATGATGCTAAATATTGCATAACCGAGTTACTCACGTTACGCTTTTTAATGTGTAACATACTTACAACACTCAACTGAACTCTGCAATTCTTGCTGAGGTCAGTCTGTGGATGGGTGATAAAAGTGAAGCAACTTTTGCTAAGGTCAGTTTGTGGACGTTACATACCATGTTCGACCACTGTAAGGCTCAAATTTTATCAAACATACTTTTCCAAAGCTGGGGAAAATTAATCTTCCTAGTTTTTCCAAGAGCTTTTGCTACCTCTTTCTATGCGAAGAGCGAGTAGAAATACAAAGTATAGATTAAAATATCACACTAAAATACAAATCCATTTCAAAATCACGTCTGCAAGTGCATACCCGTTCGCAAACACATTGTTAACGACAGTACCGGAATATTTTCCAGCAGAACTGTATACACTGGTGCATCTGAGCAGCACGTGCGACACATCAGTCATTCGGTGCGCGTCGCGTGTCGTTGCGGACCGGTGCGGACCGCTGCGGACCGCTGCGACTGCGGCCGGTCGCCGCCGTTGGCGCAGTCACCTCACTGCATCCTAAATGAGTGTGCAACCACCTTATTGTTTTCTGATATGACGTGTCATCGATATTACGGTTTTAAGTTGTCACGGTGTTATATTGAGTTTATTGACTTTAATAATATTTGAGATATTTCGTTTATTTTTGTCTTCCTCGCAATGTTATTATAAAACAAAATTTTCTCAACAGAATTGTCAAAAAATTCAAACTCAAAGTAACAATAATTGTTACGATGTTATTATGGAACCAAAATTTTCTCAACAGAATTGTCAAAAAATTCAAACTCAAAGTAACAATAATTGTTACTTATAATCAAATACAAGGAATTGATTGACCAGCTAATGAATAAACCCGATCATATAATGTAACATTATTTGCTCAGTAAAGTTCTAATTTTACAGAACCGAGTATAAATTACAAATCAAACAATCGAACGAGAAATTCGTCATAAAACACGATTATTACAAATGACTGCTAATGTCCAAACAGTGATAGACCACGCATGACGTGATACGATCCCGTCCGATATAATTGTCGAGGGCTGCTATCACGTACGTTCGGCGCCGAGAGTAATGGCTGTTTACTTAGGCTGTGTCCACGGGCGCACTTCTAACAAACAATATGTTGACATGATGCACATTAGGCTAAAATCGACGGACGCTATGAATTCCAAGTTTTGCGTGATTTGCGTTTAAATGCGTGTTTGGTAACGTGCCTAAATACCCAAGTGTATGGGTTTGGGGAATCGCGGTTTGGGTAGCTAATTTGTGATAATATGACGTGATAAATTGATATAATCGGTACACTGTAAACTTTTTACAGCTTTATTTTTAAGGACGTTAAATGTCAATGATGGAATAGTATTTAATAAAATAACTCACCCACAGTTTGTAATATTTAGAGGTAGAGTTCAAATAGGCGAATGATAAATATTTCACAAATCTTATCATTTATTTACCAACAGCATAGGCCGAACAGATGAATAATTGCTGAATGGAAACCAAAAACCGCACACCAACAGTTAAACCGCTTCAATATAAATAATTTACATTAATTTATGTTTAATATGCAAAGATAAATATAAATAAAATGTATTCGAAAATAAACATAGAACAACAGATTAACATCTCCTAAAATAATATCTTTATACGAATAAAATTATTATGTTGTTTTTAATTGTCAAATAAAATATTATTTTAAATAAAAAGTATTTCAGCTTCCCGTTCTGTTTAAGCTCAGTCACGTATGAGTACAGTCGAGGATAAAAGTGTTTCACTACAATTAATATAAATTAATAAATAAAAGCTGTATGCTTTTGAATATAACAGACTGATTAAAAAATTCTGTTTATGACCAAAAATGCTTCCGAATAAAATTTTTGGAGTATATGTAAATTCCTGAATTAGTAAAATGTATTTAAATAATTTCATGGTAGGTATATTTAAAAATGTCTCATTAGGTATTTAGGATTTAATAGTCAGACTTGTAATCATCAAATTTTCTGTTACAAAAAAAGTAAACTACTATAAAACTGAAGCGTACATAAGGCTGACGTTTATTGCAAGGTAAGGCCGTTCGAACCGCTTGTACAGTAGCGGTCACTGAGTCAGCGAATGACCGGCAGTAACAAATTTAGTCGGCGGTCGCAAACGCATGTTGTTTTAGGCCGTAGTCAAACAAGGTGCAGCGTGACCGGTGCTAATACCGTGTTTGCGTTGGATATTTATGGCAACACTCGTCGTGCTCACACGCCGGAATAATTAGCTCGTTATAAAACGCACGACGCTAAGTTATCTCGTTTAGCACGCGCTTTTGAGCGCGACTGTAAGGAGCTGTCAAATGGCTGCTGTTTTACAAAAATGTAATTATTTTGCGACTTCTTGTTATTTTTTTAGGTTATTACTACGTATGTTTGCTAATTGCTTATGAAAAGGCAGGAAAAAATGTACGACTTGTTCATGAAAGAGCACAAGCTCTATTTCAATTGAAACATTTTAAAGTTTCAAATTCCGATATCCGACTTCCAATTTGGAGTTTGCATATCCAATTTGGTTTTTAAAACATTAATATCAAATCGTTATTTTTAGACATTGCAGCTCCAACATATTTTCATATAGCTAACAAAAAATGTAGGTAATAGAAATTCTATCCTCTATTTTCGTGCTTCCCAATTTACCTAACCCGATGTTCGTTAGCTGCTGCAAATTAATAGGAGCACACTTTATCTCGTCACAACGTTATTCGGTTACAGATATTCTATATAACAGGTATCGGTTAAAGTGGTAGCCGTATCGACGTGGCGGCGAGCCGAGTCGATTAAACGTTATAAACGGATTAAGCTGACCGCCGGCTAAGTGCCACCCGACCTGCCACTAAACTGGACACTCGGTAATCTACTGCATGTATGCGCAAATATCATGTTGGAGACTGGAGGTATACCACCATTGTACCAGTCTTTGAAAAGCTCTAAGAACTTTAGCTCCATGATTTAATGTATCATAGAGAGATTTGTGCGAAAAAAAATCGCAATTCCTTTTAGCGAGAAGCATATAATTTACGATATCGATCGATCGATGCTTTTTTTTAAGCAGTTTTAGTTAAATAAAAAATAATGTTGACCACACTTTTCAGAAAAAAATGGTATTGTATTGTATAACGGGCTGGTATCCGGAACTCCACGTCAAATGCGCGTATTTTGCGTGAAGAAAAATAGTGTATTAGTATTCTGGAACACTTGTATTTTCTTCCAATCTGAGGATTTTCGCGAAAACGGGTTATGAGATTTACACAACCATAACCTTGCTAATACATATACCTAGATAGTAAGTTACCTGTTACAGATACATTAATATTATGATATTGGAACCCTACAACATACAGAAACCACATAACACTTACCTTATCACAAACTCCTCAGATGTCCGTCTGAAGCCAAGGGCATTAAGTTTCATAGTCAATACCCAACTAATCTGTGCGCCACTGCCGCATACATTCGCAATTCGTCTCAGTAACTGGCAAATGTAATTAACTAAGGGTTTAATGACCCCTCCTAATTGAAGGCTAAGATTTGAAAGCCATTGTCTTACATATTCATAGAGGTTCCTTGGGGCAGGTGGTTCTAATTTATTCAAAGGATAGGACATGCAAATTCGTAGTGGAATATCGGTCATGTTAATGTCAGATTTGAGTGAAAATTATTGCGAATTGGCTTCTAGGGTAGCCGTGGTATGAATTATTATTAAATAGTATGGATTATTGTGTAGTATGGAATAGTTGAATAATGTAAAATATATGTATATGGCACGAAATTTTCTAAGCCAAGTTAATATCTGCCAAAAAGACTGTTGAAAGAATACCTCAGCGATCGATACTTCAAACAGACCTTACATAGTTATTTTTCTTCTGACACATATTTTATTCCTGTCACTAGGTACTACGACGGTTTTTTAAATTACATAAAAAAAAAAAAAAAAGAATCTTATGTCTTTGAACTGAAAAAATTGAGCGTGAAATAACAATGATGAACGATAAATATTTTCTATTTAATAGAATCTTTGATAAATTATAACACATTATAAATTGTTTGTTTCTTGCTGGGTAGCTTTCTATTCTATCATTAAATATTCTCACAAGTAAAGGATCACGTTGAATAGTTAATGTGACGTCATTAGCAACTTGTGTGAAGGAAGAAACTCCAAGAATTAGCGATTCTTACTCGTGTGTTATCCGTCATCACGATGTACGTACCACGTAATTAATAGTTAAATATTTATAGATCAAAACGTTTGTTAATGTTCAGTTTATGTTAAAATGCAGTGGAAGAAGGGGAATATTTAAAACAGTGTTTGTTTAGTAAAACGAAAAGTGTTGGTACACTGCAGCACAAAAAGTTTAAAAAAAATGATAGTTTCGTGAGTATATACTATCTCGTTTGATGGTAACCGAAGATCTGGACGACGGTGAAGCATGCTTGCCTAGCAGTAACCTGTTCACTCTTGACTTGAAGACCCCAAGGTTATAGCTTTCGGGAAATATGGATGCCGGCAGGGAATTGTACCTACTCCTTAGCTGTGCGCACAATAAAAGTATTTATGAAAACCTTAAGAGTAAAGTGTCAGTTGTCGAATTTGAACCACATCCTTTTCCGCTTATCAACTTTCAAACAATTACAAAGTTCTTTTTTTCACCTATATAAATTGTGATTTCATTATAAACAGTACCGTTAGCACGAATATTCACTCTTTTACTTTACAGCGTCTTTCCAGTATTTACAGCGTTTCTTGTATGAAAAATGGAACAGCGCCTCTGGTGTGCGAAAAAGAACTAATTTTTTACTAGAAAATTGTCAATTTGAAATTGTTAAAGTTCCAGTTTAGTTTACGTCTCAAATCCTGAAAACTCGTGCTAAGGGTATTGAAAATTCGTGCTAAGGGTACAGGTCGATAATTTAACACAAGGAGTCCGTTCCACTTCGTTTCCAATTCCACAAATCTCCAGACGATCGCAATCCTTCACTGCCAACCTGCCACAAATCTCTAATCCTGCCCTTAAGGCACTACACTAAACGCCAAACATGCTAATTGCCATCTGTTATCTTACGCCAAAGAAGATCTTAGCGAACAGCAAACTACCCTTATCTGCGTCGAGGAGTTTTAGCGAAAGGGCAACAAGCCTTGGGCTGAGCTGGCGGGCAGATCCCACTTACGCAATTATGTGGGGCAGCACTAGTGATGCCTGTCGATATGAATACTAGTGTTATAGGAATTTATGTCTTAGTTGCCTGTAAATTTAGTTTAAAATTATTTTCGCTTTCTTGTAACATGAGTACTGATCGATTGTTGTAGTTTGATGTTTTTTTTTAAGTTTTTCGTCTAACTCATTTGATACTAGAGTTTTATCACGACTTTTCACATTTTGTGGGAAGTAAACGTATACTTTTACGTTAGAATTAGTTCTTCATTCGTACTCGTACATTAGAGACGCTTTTCTATTTTACATTTAATTTACGTCATAAAACTTCAAGTACTCTACGACTCAAATTTAAAGAACAGAACTCATGCCACCAAATACATTTTTATATTATATACTAGCGGCCCGTCTCGGCTTCGCACAGGTGGACCTGATGATTATTGAAGTTGGTCTAAAATCAACCTTAATCCCTAAAGCACACAGCATACCGATTTAAGAAACTAACACATACATAACACAGACAAGAATACCCAATATGTTGCGGTATGAGAGAAACAATGACACAAGTGCATCCCCGCTTCATCCGCCGAATAGACGCTATGGCACGCTTTGTGCTCGAGCCGGTAGTCGAGCAAACTCGAGCAAACTTCGAGCAGTCGGGACAGGTAGACAGGCCTTGTAAGAGCCACTCGAGCACAGGAATGCCGTTGCTCTGGCAACAGACACCCGAGGAAACTGTCCGATCTGTTCGTCTGATAGTGTGGGGAGAAATATTTTGAATGGTGAGATGTGTTTATGTGTTTGAGTGTGTCAATCAAGAATCACAGACAAAGTACACACTTTTTTTTTGAGTTCATCACAAATTGCTAGATTGAGGAAAAAGAATGACTCCCTTGAGGTCCGAGGAGGTGTGACATAGTTACAATTTATTCATATGTAGTTTTTCTATCAGCGTAGAAAAGGTTACAATTACTAATAACGAGCTAAAAATAATTTTCTACAACAATAAAACTCAGAGCAAAAAACATTTATTTTCAAAAAGATTTTCCGCAATTCATCTCATAAAATCAAACAGTAAAATTAATGTTTCTACCCACAATTACCGCCAGCATTCATCGACACAAACGATTGTATTGCGAACCACTTGAAACTTTTCCTTTGACGTCTCGCTCACTCGCTTCGTAACTCTGAATCTAAACAATCGAGCTTGTAAAGTTACAGCTTTCTAACTTCATCCAACTTGTTCGGTTTCACTTACGCGATAAATATGTTCGAGGTTTGTGTTTCGAGCTAGCTTTTAAACTCTAATAAATGGGTAATTTTCCCGAGTTCTGGAACCCTCGACGAGTGCGTCATGTTAGGAACTAAATTAAAGGTTCTTATATGGTCTTTGAAAGTTTTACGTCTATACGGAGCAGGTAAGAGTACATTGTTTCAAAATGGTGGATTAAAATATGATATTCATTTAATTATTTTTCCGAAACAATGAAGCAGATGACAACGGTAACCTTACCTTGTATGGAAACCCGCCCACCGTCTCTCCGCGCGGTGTAACTCAATTGCCAATTTATTTACCTCAATGTTTCCGTCCGTCCGCGCGGAGGAGCGGTGGCGGTCGTGTGGGAATCGACTTAGTAGTCGATTGTCTTGCAACCATATAACTAACCGGATATTCACATAACTAATAAAGATTTAAACCCTATCGCAACTGAAAAGTAATACGTTATGCAGTATTGAGTTTACAAGTAGGAATCAACTCCACTAGACTCGAAGGGGTCGCAATTAATTCCTGATTGATTCACAAAGCTAGTTGGAATTTCACTAGTTCCCTCCCCAGCTTGCTACCCCACCATGCCCCCCCCCCCTTACCTACCTGCCTCGACGTGAGGATCAGACAAAGATACGAAGTTAACGTCAGCTAAGGTTTGTTGTACAAAATTTATATGAAACTTTGCTTCCGAACTGTGAAGCGTGCGGGCTTACAATGCCGATCTTATATAATTATATCCCACATGAGGTTTCAATTCATGTTTTATGTAAGAAAACTATTTGAGCTCTTCTTCAGGTATCCGTCCGGAAATTATTATTTAAAAGTTTTTTTCTTTCGTGTTAAAATCATCAAATGAGTATTTCTAACCAGAGCGGGACGGGAGGGACTGTCAGACTAGAAACTAACTAAAATCCACGGTGTTCTTCAATAGGCTTTTATGTTCCAGGGTCCCACCACCTCGGGAGATGTTAAACAGATGGTGAGGGGTTTTTGTTATTTACTAGAAAGTAATTTGATCGCCATTTTGAGAATTTCCGTTATTGGCGCCCAACTTGGGCCCAACTTGATTGAATATTTTTTGGTGTATGTTCCGTGTATATATTCGCATGTATGGTAGAAAACGGTTATTTCAATACAGAAATTCTAATTTTATTAATATGTATAAATTATATGTATAGATTGGTATAAGTTATTAAGACTGAGTGAGTATTATTAATCCTTTTGTCAAGTTCGTCTTTGTGAGTCCGTACTCCGTTAAACTGACGTGATAGCTGTACAACTGCTAAGATATTCTGAGACGTAGAGTTCGCGGCCGCCGCTTCATAATATACGAACTACCCCCTTTTTAACTCCTTCGTCCTTTTCTCACACCCGACGTGTGTTCAACGAGTAATTATCTCGATTGTGTTAATAAGTAATGAGATGAGTAAAGAAAGTGATAAGTTTAAGATGTTATTCCGAAGTGTTTATGAATGTTTAATGAGATGAATAGGGATGTGAATGTGATAAGTAACTAATGTAATCGAAATAAGTATATTTATCTTTTGCTTATCAAGAACAATAATTAACCAGTTCCAACATTTAAGGATATCCGTTGACGTATGCGCACAGAATCAAGTCATTTTGTTTTATACAATTAAAAAATGTCGGTACGGTTGACGCAGTACCTGAAAAATCGGTCAGGGTTTCGATTTGTACATGGTGAAAATATTTGTAGAGCCTACTAAATGCAGGTAAGGTAAAACATAAAATCAATCTGCTGAAATACAGTGGATGGAAAAAATATGATGCTACTAAATCAACTGAAAAAATATCCAAACACATTCCTCAGATTTCGCCTTAAAATACGTTAACCACTTCATAATCTAAACTCGTAACATCATAGCGGTTTAACCCTTACACCAGTTTACCGGTTAACTTTCCGTGCGCCTTTTCGCCCGGTTCACGGATATTTTATTAACGTAAACGCGTTAAATTAACTTCGTTACCTCGCAGGAGACGTGTTGTGCCAGCCTTTTTAGCAACATTCAATTTTAATTAGGATGTGTAGTATTTTGCTGATTTTTCTTACATTTTTGGAGATATTAATAACTTATCAAATGCCAAACTTCAATTTTATTGCATTAAACAATCGCAAATAGGAGTGGTAACATTTTCAACAAAATGTCGTTTTCAATCTTATTTTAAAAGAACATGAAAGCTTTCTTCTACGTTTACCTAAATTAATGTCTAAACTGTTTAAAAAAAGGGACATTAAAATGAGAGCCAAAGCATTCACGCGACCGCTAAACAGCAAAAAGTCGACATCCGCTACGTCATTCGTGTAACACAGGTGCTTGAAAAACTCGAGTTTTGTGTAAATGAGCGGGAGGGTAGTCGGTACGGCCACGCATATGGCGGGAGGAAGCGACGGGCATAAATCTGTGCGACTGTGGCGCCGCGGCCGGAACAGGAAGCGCCGGCGTCGTTTGCCGCATTGTGATATCGGCCGCCGGGCCGCGCGGACGTCTCTTTGTGAATGCCACTTTATGGAGGCTATTTCAGAGATACGCCGCCACCCTGGCGTGTTCTCAAACGCTATTGTCATGCCACCTTTATGGTGATAGCCTGCTTCAATACAAGTGGGTGCTACATTTTTATGTTACTTGAGGAACTGAATAAGATACCTTGATGTACTTTGTAGAGTTGTTTACTTTACTATTTCTATCTTCAAATTGAGTTTTATCACCTTTAGAGAAGATTAATTACAGAGGAGCACATACCGCTCTGTAAAAATGGACAGTTTTGGGAAATAACTAATTAAAGCTTTTGAAGAGAATAAAAAACATGTTCAGTTAAGAATGATGGAAAACTACGGAAAAACTTTTTTCTCTAACTCTCGTAATACTCGTAAAACAATGAACAACATCAAACAAAAATAAATTATGGCCAAACTAAAAAGACTAAACGGCGGCGGCGTATTGGCTGCAAACCTTCACTAATATTTCCCTGCATTATTTATCTGTCAGAGTCCAGCATCCGGAACCATGTCCACAGTTTGGTCGAACCTTTAAAACCGTCAAAGTCAACGCAGCTGCGGTCACGTCAATTTCCAATGATTTCCGAACGAACACACGGAAACTAAACGCAAGTTAAACGCAGATACAGCGTGCGGTCTAATCGCGGAACCATTTGGGAGGCCGCATCCGTCCGCCGCCCGCAGTTATTGTGCTCGGTTGAATTTTAAAAAGGAAACAAACGTTATGTACTCCCATTTGTATTTGTCTGGAAATACTCTCTGTGATTTCTGTGAAAAACTGTACTCTCTTCTCTGATTTTTATTTTAAATAGTTTGCAAAGAGTAAAGGTTTTAATATGAATAGTTTTTGATGACATACGAGCATACGCTCGCTCTGAAGAGTTTGCCAGTAGTTAAGTACACCTAGGGTACCCTCTTAATTTGCCAGTTGGGAACATTTAAGTACTATGGTATGGCAACTGGTTCGTCCCAATTACATATAATTGTGAGCAAACCTATTGCCATCAATTAGGCTGTTGTTGGCTATCGAAAAACCGTCTCTATGATTACCACTATTCATCGCAAAAATGACGGCTTAGGGTGCTCCCACATCTATCGACGCGGAATCGGCTTCTTCCGTCGCCCTTTCTCTTTCTGTTGCTTAGAACTGCCATTTGCTAGACCGAGACAGAAAGTCTTAGGTAAACAGTGTTTATTTACAAAAAACGCTCAGAAACAGAACGGTCAAAAAGTTATCTTTAACAAAATCAGGGTGACACCACTAGCAGTTAAACAACACGTTAACGACGAACGCTTATGTAAATTGAATCGTCGGGAGCACGGACATCGTCTGCGGCACTTTTCCTGCCGATCGACCCTGATAACGTGATATTTGTGGTCATTGAGCACGGTTCTTTATAGTCTCGTGTTTTTTAGTTCATACTGGTCAATAGATACAAAACCAGAGATTATTTTTAGCGTGTTAGCGTTTGAGCACTATCAGGACTGATGTTTTCCAGGGTAGGTTCTCCAGGGTATCGCCGGAAGGACTGTCTGACTTGTATTGACGGTGCTCTTCACGACTAATGATATTGCGGTTGAAAGTGATGCATGGTTGCCAAGAAGGAACCTATTCACTCTTGACTTGAAGACTCCAAGGTTGCATCAGCTATCAGGAAACACAGACCCTGGCAAGGAATTATACACCGTGACTTTTTAGTCGTCTTACAAAAAGGGTCCACTTAATATATCCGACCTAAAATACCTCTAGGCAAGTTATTTTTTTTTTTTATCGTTAATAATAATTTTTATTTTTAATAAATAGGTGCATTAGAAATATGAAACACCCTGTTAAATGTTTACGTATCTAGCTGTAAAGTATACCTACCCAGCGCAATAGTCGGGCAGATCATTCTATCTCCATTTTCTATGAGACAAGGGTGTTTCTAACTACACCTTGCGTCATAATAACGAATTAAAATTTTATTTTAAAAAATTTCAAATACCTATTTTTTTATTATAAACGTGTTCTAGTCATTGGGTACATGCACTGGGCTGCTTTTGTAAGACGACTAAAAAGTCACGGTGTATACTCCTCAGCTGTAAACATAATAAAAGTAATGTTAAGACAAAGGGATAACGACCATGTTATGATGGCGTATGATCTGTTACAAGGAATAGATTATAATTAATTATGCCAATAATATTGTAGGTAGTTCCCTCATTGGTACTATTATTGTACTAATAATTACGGTAGATGAATGGATTTTAAAGAAAACAAAGCGTTACATTTCCACAAATTCTTTCAAGAACTTGAAGTTAGACTCTCCCACTAAGACTGATGCAACTTTAATGCCACAATACACAAAGCATACACAAATCCGACTCAACAAAACTACTCGCCAAAGATTCCCGCAAACTATTTCGCAGCGTGAATTCTCTCAATATTTATGAAGCTAACTTCTCAGCCGTCATCAATCACAAAGTTATAAATAAAACAATAAAAGGTAAAAACTTACCGCGAGGGTCGGCTATTCCACTCCCGGGCGCAATATTGGCTGCGGAAAACCCACTTATTGGAATAATATGTAGATTACAATGATATTAGACATATTGCGAGGGACCTGTCGATACTTTATTACGTACCCGCTTCAGTAACTCTTTCGGGTTTTATTAAGGGATGTTTGATGAAATTTTGTAAACAAACAGACTTACTTTGGCTGTAAGTGATAATAAAAATTGTTGGGGTGGTAAACGCATCGTATGAGTTCTCCCGCCCTGGGTATGAAGTCCGTGTTGAAGGACACCGTGGATTTTAGTTATAGGAACGAGTCTGACTGCAGTCCCTCCCGCCCTGCCTGGGGTGGGAGGACTCATTTGATGATTTTACTACGCTAAAAAAAAGACAGTCTCGCGATACAGAATGATCTGTAGAGGTGTGATGATTTCCACCAAGGGTAGGAGGACTCATTTAATGACTTTACCACGCCCTTTTTGTGTGATAAAGCATCAAAAATGTGATCAATGTAACGTGGTATCAATATTTATCAATTTAGTTGTTGAAACATATTTTTGGATGTCTTTTTTGAATGTATATAATTTGGTTTATATTTTCAGTCTGTGTGTGTCCAATAAGTAGGTACTTTTCTTCCTTTCTTTGATTTCAAAAAATACTTAAAAGATAAACAACTAAGCAACCGTAACTCAGGGCGACTTTCACCAAAAGTTAAACATGTTTAAAATTTTATTTAGTGTCAATTTAGTGTCAAATTCAATAGAATTTTGACACTAAATAAAATTTTAAACATGTTTAACTTTTGGTGAAAGCCCGCCTCAGTATTTAGATACGATCAACGACATAAGTAAGAAATCTAATATCCTTTGTACACTAAACAGGGTAGCATCAACAATAGTTTTCCAAATGGAGTCGGAATAAGTTATTTATGATAAATCGTATAAATCATTTTCTCTAACGCGCCTCAGTTGCGATAAAAGTGAGCGAATAAACTTGTGTGTGATTCGTAAACGTGATACTACGGCGGCGAAGTTTGCTGCCAAACTTTATGGGAAAGGAATAATGTGGCCGTGGCTTTATTTATCAACATGTTTCTATTTTTATGGACGATATAAGGAACCATAGATTACATGTTTTGAAATCGTAAGTTTCATTTAGGCAATGATGTGAGTTTTTTTTTTTGTGACAGGTATAATAGTGGATAGATTTGAGTAGATAGTCTTTATTCCGTAAACCATGCTTTAGCTTTAGTTTCTTTTACTATCAATAAAAATTACCATATCATAAGAAGTTTTATTACTGAGTTAGCCACTAATACATAATTATATATCATTTAACGGTTAAATACATTTACAAAACTGTCTATGGATAACCTACGACTTCTCCACGTGAAATACTGGATATTCAGTTGCATCTGGTTCGATTGGAACCCGACCCCAATACAGTTGGGAAAAGGTTACTGCATACGATGATGACAGACAGACAGAGTTACTTTCGAATTTATAATATTAGTAGGGATTAATACTTGCTCTACAACTACAATTTACTTTAAAATAAGTTTCATTAATTTTCTTTCATAACTTTCACCGATTTTCCATCCGAAAAAGTACTTTCCTCTAACAAATTGCCAGAAAAATCCTCATAATCCCAACACCACAATGAAATGAAAGTGAACGTTTTTTCTTACCTCATCTTCCTGCCTATATGCCACTTGTAATGCGTTTAATATTTCATGATATCGCCGCCAGCTCTATCTGTATCGCGGAACCCATAAATAACGAACAAAAAGCGGCCTAGAGGGGCGAAATCAAACCTATCAATATAATATTAGACGTATATTGTTGTCTCTGGTGCGAGTGCCAAAATGAAGTTCAATTGGTAAAGTGATGTGTGACAAAGATGGGAATTAATAATAGAGGTTAGGTTGAACTTAACTTGAATGGTGAAGGTTTGAAAAGATTTTTTAACTGTATTTTTATATCATTCAGAAATTCCCTTTATAACTCAATAACGGTCTTCGGGTCGAATTAGACCCTCCAGTAGTTTATGTTGGCGTGGTTGCATTAATTTTATTGATAGAGTAGCTTTGTTCCCGACTCGCTTGTAGTCAATGTCACAAATCGGTTCAGTAGTTTTTAAGACTATTCATTAAAACACACAAAAAAAAAACTTTCCTCTTTCAAATATGATACTTGCTACGAATATATTAAACTTGTAACTTTAGTCAGAGGAATATAAACTAACAAGTAATAACTTGCTTTCCATTGCCAATCAACTTTTGGTAGTGAAAATCAATTTATTTATGATTTTTAGGAAAAAGGTTACTATAGTATTAAATACTTATTTTAATTGTCACCATGAATTCTGAAAATACCTACCACAATACATTTCAGAGAAACCATTTTCCCCCGTAAATGTATTTACCGCCACATTCATTGAGCGTTACCCAAAGCGTTGGTTTCCAAGCCACAAAGTTGCTAGTCAAACTACAAACAGTACTTACAATTGGCGTTGGAAATTTGAATTCAAAAGGGCTAAACGGTGAATTTATCGCGTGTTTCCGATTTAAATCGGCGAATTAACGACATGGCGGTGCGACACGGTCGCGGAACCGTTCCCCGGATTTATTTCAAATGCACCGCGAAAATTATACCGTTTGCACTAATATTTACTAAGTTGGGAAAGCTTTGCCTGACTGTAATTGGCAGATTTTCTAGATAGGGGTTTTTCCGGAATTTATTTTCGTGAAAATGTAAATATGTTAGGTCAGTATGTAAAATAAATGAGAGAGATACTTAATTTAGTGACGATTATTTTTCCCTTTTGATCATGATCATCATCATCTCAGCCATAGGACGTCCACTGCTGAACATAGGCCTCCCCTTTAGATCTCCACATAACATCGGTTGGAAGCGACCTGCATACAGCGTCTACCGGCGACCTTTATAAGGTCGTCTGTCCACTTTGCTGGTGGACGTTCTATGCTGCGCTGAGTCCGTGGTCTCCACTCTAGCAGTTTTCGACCTCATCGACCATCTGCTCTGCGAGCAATATGGCCTGCCCATTGTCACTTCAGCTTGCTAATCCGGTGGGCTATATCGGTGGCTTTAGTTCGTTTACGGATCTCCTCATTTCGGATTAGATCACGCAGAGAAACACCGAGCATAGCTCTTTCCATAGCTCTTTGGGCGACTTTGAGCTTTGTGATCAGGCCGATAGTGAAAAACCCCTTTTGATACATCTACATGATATTATTATTTTAATATCCCAATAGCATATAAATTCATACGTTTGAAGTTGACACTATATTTTAATGTTTAGTCACTTTTTTTTTCCATCTAGGTTTATGACATCAAGTACCTACATGAAACGATGTCATCCCATAATAAAATTTCTTGACATATTTTTGTCACATACTAGTTATTAAAACAAATGACACACGTCGTTGTTATAAAGCAACATAACTTCTGCAAGTTTTGTGTTATCGCACTTTCACATTAGTAGTTTTGAATAGGCCCCTCCATCCCTTCGTAGAGCAAGTTTCATCGTGTATTGTGCTGAATTAAGCTGCTAATTAACTTGTACTTGTGTTCTTTACTATATTAAGAGGGCGTTCATATACTAGATGTTTATTAACTGAATGACGTCATTGTTAGTGATGCAAAGCATTGGTCGTATCAATATTGTTTTAATAAACAAACTTTCTCTAAATTAATTTATAGATGTTTTTGCTTATAAAAGCGACTTTAAAAACTATATGTTTTTTTTAAACGTTGCCCCACCATCTATTTCGCCTGTACACCCGCACCTACACATACACGAACACTTGCACCTGGAATTTCTAACAGCAGATCAAACAAATATTTGTTACTTGAGCGAATCGAACTCACGACACGTTGCGCGGTAGACAAACAGTCAACCACTGCACGAACCGTACCTTCACTGATTATAGTGATTTTCGACAACGTGGTAAAACAAACAGCAGGTAAGTATCTCACGATCGTATATTTTCACCCCTTGGCATAATGCCTATAACCCACGAAAACAAAAAAAAAAAGTATCAGCTGTGCGTATGACAGCGCTCATCTCGATTTACGAGCACAAATCAAACATTTAGTCGGAGGCTGTAAATCAGAATAGAATGGATTTATGGCGAAGTTCCCAGCTTTGTGTTAAGTACGTGCCTGCGGAAAATACCGCTTGAACATGTGATAAGCTGCCTTAATGAACGATTGTTGCGTTTTTAGGATATGGAAGTGATTCTTTTATTTGGGAACTATATTGAGAATACCGATGTTCTTGACTATGGATAACAATGGTCTTTGTAAATTTAGTTGTTTTTGTTTATGGTTTACGGAATATTTCGAAGATAAAATTCAATTAGACTGTCAATACAAATAGAATTATTGACGATGAAAATATTTTGACATTTTTCTTGTATCCATGAATTTGCTCTTCGGCTCCACTGGATTTAACAGAGTGTGTGAATACTTTATCGAACTCTTCTTTGAATGTCCACTCATTAATTGTAGGTCAGTGCCGATGTGGAGGCCCCCCGGCCCTTGCACCGGGAATTAATCTTTCTCTGCTGGCCAACCGCTTGTCCCTAAATGGTAAGAGAAGTAATGAGAAAATAAATATATTAAACATGTCAATCATCCTTTGTACACGTCATCATCATCATCATCATCTCAGCCGTAGGACGTCCACTGCTGGACATAGGCCTCCCCTTTCGATCTCCACATATTCCTGTTGTACACGTAGTTTTACATTATGCTAATACAATTAGCTATTCAAACAACAGAACATCTGAGCATATCGTTTGCTACTGTTGTACCGTTCTCTATACAAAAGCGTGCAGTTAATGGTTTTTTAAATATCGCCGAGCAATACGGCTTCCACACGTCGGTGAACAATGCCACGAAAAAGGGGGAAAATATAATTTATTTTGGAGTTAAATCTTTTGTGGAAATAATATGACATTTCTATTTGAAGTTGGCGTGTGATTTATCGGTTGCCTTGTTGCGGTCTCGCTTTTGAGCGGCGCGTTCAATGGAGGTGTGTCGGCCACAATCCGCGCGCGTTGTGTAAGGATCGATGGATTGGCTGCGGTCGGACGTTTTTATGCCAATTTAATTTATTTTACACAATATTTAATACGTGATGCCATATCAGAGTTTCAATACCAGTTCTGACAGCTCTGCAGAGACAAAACATATTGTTTAACAAGTCCACATACACATTCCTGTAAGGAAACATTTTTTAATATTGCTTCTAGAGTAACAATGTTCCATTCTAACTCCTGTAAAAAGTCGCAATATGCAAACAAACAAAACAAAAACACATTCAATGCGAGGAATGAATTTAAAATTCAACTTTAAACGAGTTATTTTCAATACAAAGGAGAGTGGGAAAAAACTCGCATCGAATGTTACTGGTACGTTAATTCAAAAAGTTTTCATTAGACGACTCTAGCGGGAGCGCGGTGAGCGTGCGCGAACGTTCGCATAAAGCATGGCGAGTGAGGGAAAGAATTTAAAGTATAGTAAAACAAATAAAACGGGAAGCGACAGTGGCGACAGTGGCGGATAAAGCCAGCGGCAACAATTGCTACATTCCAGCCTCGGAACGGTTCGAGGCTGTGTCCTGCACTTAGTGGAGCTGCTACAATAGACGCATTACAATAAGCTACATGTAATTAGATGGTTTTTTAAATAATGAGAGTTTAATTTTTTTACTATGTTACAAATCATTTTTAAATTACCAGCCATATGAGCCAAATCTTTACTTACTTCATGAATTTGTAAAGCACCTTACGTATTCGTATGATCCACTATGCTTTAATCAGGCGTACTTACTAAATGTAGTTAATATCTTCTCAAATTATCGCGAAAATGGGTATTTTGGCCGCCCTATTAATTCTTGGTACATTATAGAACAGTCAGCAGAGTTGGCAAAGCTTTGGACAACTAACTCCTAGTTTTTTCTTTTGTTAAACGAGTTCAGTCGCCTCCGGAGCAATCTCTACAAAAAATTAAGCTTTGTACGATTGTTATGACGCTAATATATTACACTATTGTCCTCAGAGAGGATTTTAATTCGGAAAATGAAATGCCATTTCCCTTTATGCCTTAACTGAATGAACGGACCGAGCTGTTCCAAACAAATGTTCCACAAACATTGTTTTGACAATAAAATAAAATATTAAAATCCGGTAAACATTTCAGAGTAGGCATAAGCATGGAATATGAAAACATTTTTTCTCAAAGCGACCCCACAGTGCAAGCGGACAGTGGCCGGACGGACCGTCACGCAGCCGTGCCGAAAATTAAAGGATTCCGTCCGTCCAAAACAAATACGAGAATATTTTTATATTTTATTTTTGTTTAAAATAAAAAGCGGCGGCAAATGGTGAGTAGGACCCGCAGGTGGGAATTTAAATAATCTGACAGGGATTAAAAGGAGAAATATCAGCTTTTGACCGTCGCCACGAGTTGCCTCCGCGGTATTATCCACATTATGTTATGTTGCATTTATATGTATTCCAGGTTTTATAATTTAAATGAGCGACAGGGGTGTTTAAATTCCTGGAACATTTTGATTGTTTAATATTAGCTTTGAAAAGGGATTTTATTTTAATGCAGGCTATGTTATGAAAACGTTAAGCTAGCTATACTATATTTTTTTGCTAAAAATAGTTACGTCACCCAGTTTTTCACTTTAACCTGCATTACATTTCTAAAAGGAAATAACTGTTAGCGTGCAGTCGAGAGGTAAAATCCTATTGTTATTTTTAGAGCCCACTTAACACGTTATTCAACTTAGGTGAATGTTAATTGCTTTTATAAAAATAATCTTGCGTTTATTATTGAACTAAAGAAAAACATGTGGAGGTAAGACTTTATTAGTTTTATTCTTTTTGTCGGGACTGTCGCTTAATCATAAAGCTGTTTTTTTTTTTCAATTAAAAAAAAATATAATTACATAGCTTGACGATAGCATAGGTTTGACTGAAAAAAAAAAGATGTTGAGTAACAAAAAGATTTTTTTACAGTAAATTAAACGTGGATCAATTACCTCACCATACAATCACAACCCTTTAGACCAATTCAGTGTCCAATCAACATTTTAATGGAAACAGCATTAATCCCAAGATCTGTAGAATGTAGACCTTTCGCAAACCAATGCATAAATTGCGAATGCCACAGAGGTTAGTAACGCGGGGATGTAGCTAAACGTCAACTTGATTAATCACCATTTCCCCTATGTTATTAACATGGTAATAGTCCGCGGTATCGCTTTCTTAGCGATACTTAATGATACGGGATTTGCGGGATGATTGCGTGGTACAGACAGACACCGGTTAGCTTACTGCTTATCTTTTTCGTTCAGATGAGCTGGAATTACACTGAGTCATTCAGATGAGCTGGAATTACACTGAGTCATTCGGCCTGAGTAAGCGGCTTTGTAAGGCTGTGGTTTCTTGTTATTAGTATCGTTATCAAGGTTTACGATGATATCTAGGAGTTATAACTTAAAAAGTAAGTCGAAACATTTGGCGAATTAAGATTTTGCGGTTTTTTTATTGAAAAATAGTAAGAACCAGTATAAATGACACTATCATTAAAATATTCATTTTAGGTTTGAGAATTTCATTTGATGAAGTACAGCTGAATACTTCTAATGATCTATAATCAGAGACAAACTATAACTTTGTTTTTAGATCGATTGATCAATTAAAGTGTATACTTAGACGCTATAGATTTCATTTCAATTAAACCTACCACAGCCTTATTACAGAAACTTAAACATCTGTTGAACACTACAAAATGGACCTTATTTCAACGTCATAATCTGACATTTTATTAGACAAGTGTTCAACAGACGCTTCAAAGTTTTTGTGGTACGACGGACATTGTTTAATGTATGGCTAATATCGATCTCTGCGAACTAAACTGTCTATACAAGACACTAATTGTAGCGCAACATCACCCACCCACGTCATTCACCGCTAAAAGGTCCTTCACAAGCTAAAATATTTGTTCACCTATCCACCGTCCCGGAGGACTGTTGTTTCTATGAATAAAATAACAATTATAAGTGATCCTCGTCCCTCGCGCGCGTGCTTAATTCCGTTTGAAACAATATTCATCTGGCGATTTACACTGCTGACATACAGCTTGATTTTTCGTGGCACCGAACATTCTTCAACAGGCTGAGCTGAAGAATGTTCGGTACCACGAAAAATCAAGCTGTATCGCAGTACACTACACATACCTACATGGCTCCCTGCTACGAGCGTGCTGATCGGAAAAAAAAACATCTGTAAATCAGAATTTCCTTTGTCCCATGGTGATGTTAGTTAGTTCGTTTTATGTTAGTTTTCTAGAGTTCACCTAAATGTGGTAGCGCTACAAACAGGCAAGACTGATATAGCTGGTATACCAGCACGAATTTTTAGCGCTTGGTAACAGAATGGGATGCGCATCGTACATTCATTTTATTATAGCGAAACACTAATGACATCAATCAATAATTCACTACTACCCGAGTTAAGTTCGCTCGAGATCCGTACTGAATTATTATTGAACTTACACTTGATTCTTAAGTCTTAAGAAAATGGTTTCGCATAGTTAATTGACCTAAAATTATTATTTTTAAATTCACAAACCTTCTAATATCTAACACGGCTGGTCCATATTATTTATCATTAATCTTCTGCACCTAATGTAAGCGGACATGTTCGTCAAACAAGAAACCCGTGTGTCCCACCGTCTATGGGGATGTGTGAAGTTTGTTCTCTTCGTCATTCCTCCCATTATTTGACGTGGGATTGCGACTCGTTGCCCAAAATTTAGTTTTGATGACACCCACCACCGTAACTGGCGTTGTTCTAACAGTTGGTGGAGAATCCAAATTAGTTTTCGTACTATATTTACATAACTAACCATATTTATACTTACTATACTTATATACTTACTTACTATATTTATATAACTAACTATATTTGTGTTGCTGAAATAAAGGGCAGAAGCTTTAATAATTTGTTTTAGGCAAACAGAAATTATAATATCTGATGTGACCCAAGGAAGTACATGCTAAAACGACGATGCCCCCTCTTCATGTGCAATTAAAAAAAAGTCTATTTTGTGGGTGATTCTTAATGGATGTGTAGTGTATGTTGTATGTATAGTGTATCACCTACAAATTACTACTATAATAGTTAATTTATAATTATCATAGTTTGTTATATATTCTATGTTATTTATGGGCCATAGTTGCCTGAAATAAAGGTATAAATAAATAAAAGGTAAATAAATAAATGGACTGTAATTTTACCTACTTTGGTCAAACTAATTATGTAGAAACTATTTTAAAATATTATCTCTGGTTAATTTTTGCGAAATGGAGTTGAACGTTAAATTGATGTGGTTATAATGACTCCACTACCATGTTAGGTGCCTTAGACCTCGAGCCCGTTTATCCATTTTATTATTAATAAACTAAAATACGTCCGATAAAACAATTACGTAACTCATGATGATCCATAATAGCGGTAGAAATAACCGCGCGACATAAAAAGATATCGTAAAACGATGGTTGTAAAGTTGTTTTTACTTAAAGTTCCCTTTATGGGGGAATAACCGTAAAGAGCGAAGTTTGCCGAACGATAGGCGATATCTGTCGAACGTTACCCATCTGCGTTTATCGGCGAGGGTTAACTGCCAATCAGGCGGTCGTGCCGGCGGGTACGCGCTAAAATGTTGGTCGACCGCGCGCTACACCAGAATGGCAAACAAACGTTTATAAAATTGTCCGAATATTGTTTGTTATTGGTACTTTGATGTGGTTCGAAGATGCGATGTCTGGAATGGAGGAAGAAGGCAAAATGTAGTAAAAATACATAAACATCTCTGTATTAAAAATGGATGGGATTTGTGCTATTAAGTTTTTAAAACGGAAAATTATTAAAACTGAATTCAACATGTTTGAAATCACTCTCTATTTAGTTAAACTAAAAAACAATGTCACCTCAGCAACCATACTGGAGTATGGTAGCATATGAAAATGAATATCACTATATTGATGCACTGAATATAAAGCTATCAACTATATTGAAGACATTGAAAATAAAATAGGTTGTCTGACAAAAAAACAATGAAAACGCCAACCAACCACAACACACGATAACAACCACCAAAAAATCCGTGCAAACACGCAACCTTATTCAATTCGCACATTCCCATCTCGACCATCGATAAGAGCACCATCAAAGGCTCCAATTCTTTTTCCCCGTCAGTCTCCCCTCACAAATGATCGAGCCGCTTATTATTTGGCGTGTGCGCAAACATTTAGCACCCTTATCGCGGCTATTAAAGATACGGCTTCATTACCGCTAAGGTTGCGGTATTTTCGGTACTTTTCGTACCGCGAACCTATTGTACCGATTGTTCTTTTTATACACTTGTTTTTCCTTGTTTGTGTTTTGTTTATTTTTAGTGTTTAATTATGTTGTGGTGATTGTGTTTTTTGGTGAGGTGTTTAATGCGGAAATGGTAGGTAAATTTTGTTAAGAACGTAGAATTTACATGAAATCGTTCGTTAGAAGTGAAAATGTTTAGAAAACTTGGTATTTGAACGTTAGTAAAGTTATAAGATTTTAAACTGACATGGTCACTATTATACATATTAGGGTTCAAAACAAATAATAAACATGGTAAATATCCCGTTTTAAACCCTAATATGTATAGTTAGTAAAGTTGTTCAACATTTGATTTTTTTCCTAAAGTACCTACTACTTTCTATTAAAAATTCTTTATTATTCATTTTACATCGATACTTAGTTGATTTTTACCAAACGAATGAATTTGAAGACCCATTAAACGTATTTATACGTCTCTGTACATGCAACATAACGTTTTATTTCATTATTTATTGTTAAAATGGGCGTTTTACGTCATTTTTACGTCCCCATGCTCCCATTTAGATAATACAGCTGACTCTCATTTCCTAAACGACAGCCGACGGCGCTCAAATGCTAATGTCCCTACTTATAAAGGTTTTACACATTATTTTTTTACTTTACTTGTAAACAAGTTTAATACCCACATGAGGAAATGACAATTCCATATTTTTCTACTTTGATACCGATTTTCTATGATGTCGTTTGCTTAGATATATTACCTACTTAAATTTAATTTAAACTTCAAAAAAATAAAGTCTTTCGCTACTTTATTTTCAGATAGTTTAAAACCTAGATTAATATAGGATACTTTTAATCCCGGTATGATGTTTTCATGCTTCTTTCTTTCTCCTAGGATAATTACCGAATACCACGAAAAAAGAAGAAAGTAAATAGCTCTAGTCTTTCGAAACTAACGAACATTTTGAAACTCCATTTTGTCATGCATTCTTCAAATTTCACCTCTAACCAACCTTATACCAAAATATAATATATATTCACAGACTTTATATAATATACGGCATGTAAATAACATGTGACGTCATCCGCGGGTCGAGGGAAATGAAGTGGAATCTTTCAGATAACACACACAATTACACCCACAGTGACACATACACACACACTCACGCACCTACAGCTCATGTAGGGTTGAGTTCACACAATGTAATGTAGGTGACATCGATAATTTGGTATAATGGGGTGTAAGTGCTAAATTGAATGCTCATAGATATGAGTTAATGAGTTATGACGTGACCTAGAAGTTATTCACGTGTTCATTAATAGATGGTACAACAAATAAGGGGTATTTTTTCTCCAAAAAGTGTAGTTAAAATTTGACAACTTCTGAAAATAAAGTTAAGTTGATACAATAATGCTAAGGTTTTTCTTTGTTTTCGTAGCCACAGCGCGTTTGTTCCACGCGTTCCTCAAAGAGTGTTAGCGTCATGACGGAGCTCCCTTTAGAGGGCTGAAGTCTGCCGGGTTTGCGGGACTTACGAATTACCGTAACCGCGGAACCTAAAGGGCTATTGAAGAATACCGTTGATTTTAGTCTCTTGTTGTTTTTAATCACTCTGCCTTGGGTTCTCACCCAAGACTGTGTGGGAGGGACTATCAGACTAGGACTCATTCGATGATTTTATCACGATAAACAAAACAAAAGTTTTCGTGGTCTAAGAGGATGTTCACATTTATTAGAAAAGTGATATTACCTTTATACCTCGGTTCATTATGTCAAGTAAATTATGCTATAGGTTACACGGTAAACACGTTCGTTGTTCTTCTTTTATTCAATAGATTTAAATAACTTTACAGAAATCTACTGGAAACTAGGATTTGTGTTTTGTCAAGTCGAAAAAGTTACACGATGCATCCGTTTGCTGACTAAAATGTAAAGATGTACATAAAAGCACGATACATCTCATTACATCTTTCCATAGAAATTTGAAGATGTAAAAATATACATTATAGCTGCAGTGTGTGTTCTCCTGACGATTTCTATGGAAAGATGTAATGAGATGTGTGCTATAATGTACATCTTTACATTATAGCTGCTGTGTGTGAAGCCCTTAACTGTAGAAGTGAGATACAAATCGTCTCTATTCACATTTTCAGGCTAACTAGTATAACTATTTATTTTAATTTAAGATTTAGTTCGCATTTGACGACTATTTTGACTGTTGGAAGCAATGATGTCGTTGACGGTGAAGCACGCTTGCCTATATGTAACCTATTCAGTTCACTCTTCACTCACACACACACGAGGTTGTTGTAACTTTCACACAATGATCATTCATCTTGATTGACAAATACAAGAAGAGCAAAATACATATAATGAACTCGATGATGATGTTTGTGATGAACGAATGTAGCAACATGGTGGACATGTAAAAACATTAAAATAGTTGACAACCATATCATGCTAAATACAAACAAACACATGCAATTAAATATACGTAGTTTAATACCTATATCATGTGGTACGGATATCATCCAACACATTTAGAAACAGTTCACAAGTGATGTCTTCATTTACTGCGAGTAGGGTAGCTTCAAACATTTTCCTGTTCGCACAATTGAGCGCCAAAGGAAGTGGCGAGAGATAACGCCCACTGGCTCCCAATGGCCCCAATGGGTTCCACGTTGTTTTCCACTCGTGTACACATGTGGCCCACTTTACCGTACTTATGAGTAAGCTAAATTACTTTATAGATAATTTTGTGTTATTATGTAGCGTTACGAATAGTAAAATGTCCACTGTTATTGAAGTCGAGAGAGGTAAGAAAAATATACATACTTTTTTATGTTCCAAGTATGTATAATAAAAGTTTAGAAATATTTATTACAAGGATTCCTTAAAAAAAAATCTATGTACAGTTTTGACTTTCCTACCATTACTTTTTATATGTATTATAGATTTCGCGGCGTAGCGCATCTGCATACTTGCTACGACAAAACGTAGCCGCGTAGCCGACTAATTTACTTTGGCTACGGCGTAGCAATGTAACCCTTTCCATGAATAGTAAGGTCTACTCCTCAAAGAGGGGTCTTACCGTATCTGGTACTATCTTGTATTAGATCTAAAATCAAGAATTTTATATAAGAATTCTGATTCCGTCTGAAAAAACAATATCTAAAGCTTTTATTTCAGTCTGAGAAAAAAAATCTCATGGCAATACAGACGATTCTCTCTTTATTATTTTTGTTATTATTGAGTTACATATTTATTCTTTCATATTATTATCTACCCACAAATCAGCAGTGAGTTTCCATCCATCACTCATTGCAGCTTTTCTTCATCATAGCTATTATTTCTGCGGACTTTCCTAAGATAAGCTTCATGCCGTATAAATGTTCCACTATCAATCTTTTTGATGCCACTTTTGTGAAAGAATATCGTTCATCATTTAGTGGATGGGTGATGTGTCATAAATGATTATGAGATTATAGTATATAATTATATCTGAAATAAATAAATAATGAGAGCAGTAGTGGCCCAGTGGTATCGACCGTGAGTACGATATGAGTTATAGTTCGCCAGTTCGAACCTAGTCAGGCGTATTACTTTGTGTAATTCATTTCATCACCACTGCTCTCAAAACGGTGAAAGAACACATCGTGAGGAAATCGGCATGACCTAGAACCAAGAATTCGAAGATATGTAACATCCACCAACCCGCACTGGACCCGCGTGGTGGATTATGGCCTACAACCTCTCACAGAGAGGAGGTCTGTCGCAGCAGTGGGAACACTACAGGCTGATAATGATGAAATAAATAATATATACTTTAGTCAGAATATACTCGTATTTTCAACGAAACCGAATTAGTACAGCATTTGAGTGGTTGTTTTTATAAGAATTAAAATGTCCATTACTGAACATTAAACTTCTCGTGGACTGTAAGGGCCTACCTTAGTGTACGAGAAGTTTAATGTTTAATGTAATAATTATGTTTAAGTTTAATGTATAATGTGACTATTTCAATACATAATTATTGATTTCAATCAGAATCAAGTCACGCAGCAGCACTTCTTTTTAATCGTTAAATATCTATCTATCTATATAAATAAAAATGAATTGTTGTTCGTTAGTCTGATTAAAACTCGAAAACGGCTGGGCCGATTTGGCTGATTTTGGTTTTGAACTATTTTGGAAAGTCCAGGGAAGGTTCAAAAGGTTTTTTTTAATCGTTTCTCAGACGGTACGGAGTTCGCCGGGTCAGCTAGTTGGTAATAAACATTTTAAGTATCACGCAACGTTTAAAAAAAATACAGTTTCTGTGCCAAAAATTACAGCTAATTTAATTTCTATTGAATATATAAACATCTCCTGTCTTTATCATCAACAAACAAAAAGTATCTAGACAAAAGAAATAAAAATTTATCTCAAGCAAAACACCCCATAAAAGTGAATGTCTCGAGAACTTTATAAACGCGATAACGACTAAAGTTGTTCCGAGCTTTGTTTCTCCGCTTACATAAACACGACCAAACAACCAAGACCTGCCATCGTCCAAGCTATGTTCGAAATCTCTCGAAGAAAAACGAAATTAGATGAAGTGTCAGAGGTCTTGGTAACGTGGTCGCCGCTCGCCTAGATACGGCGAAGCTTCGAAAAAAGAGGATTTCAAGGAGTGTCCGTCTTAAGCTCCGCCCTCTCTGCGGCACGCCCACAAAGATCCTCTCTAGAAAGGAGCAGAGTGAGACATTTCTTCAGTTTCAGTATAATATAAATGAAGCTGTGAGCGCGCTTCGTATACCGGCTGGTAACTGTGTGCGGGCGCTAAATATAAGCACACATACATAAACTATTTGTACATCAGACTATCACACTTACATACTAGGATTATATTATATTTAGAAAGTTTTCAATGTGATAATGTTCATGTATTTGTTAGACACACACTTGTGAAGCGGCTCATTTACTGGGCTATGTATATGTAGAAGTAAATTAGAGATAGCGTGGGAGGGAGGTAAATGAGGCTCGCGATCAATAAATGTGACCTCTAGAGAGATATTTTAGCAGAATTACAATATGTATATTCTACTAAAGCCCTACTACCTTTAGGTATAACCAGTTTACATCGTTTTATGTAGACCACACTAATTTGGGAGAGGTTCAAATTATTAGAATAGTTGAACTATTGATAAATTTTGAGCTTTAACTAACTAGGCTTTGGAAAAAACCCTGGATGAAGCTGGGGCACTCCGACTAATAGGTTAGGTTATCTTATACAGCTCATTCAGCATGCGATAGATGCCCAGCCTTATTTAAGTTGTACACAACAGTACAAGTAGTTATTTATATGTATGTGAATTTCTGTTTGTAAACGCACTCACAACACAAGAGAAATTCCTAGTATGGGGCAATCCGGGGGCGCGGGATTATTTCCTTACCGTGACCCCGGAACAGAAAGAGCTATTGAAGGACACCGTGGATTTTAGTCAGTAGAAGTCTGTCAGTAAGGGGTGGGAGGACTCATTTGATGATTTTACCACGCTAAAAAAAAGTGTGGGGCAATGTTTAAAAAAAAATGAAATTAATAAATGATAAGTTGAACAGCCTTTTGGCCACATCAATCATTTGCATTTTGGGGCGAATTCTTTGTTTTGAAGTCGTGGCTAAATAATCACAGCCGAACAGGCTGATCTTCCGGGTTAAGCCGCGCTTGCCGAGGTTGGACTGTGGATGGGTAACCATCTATCATAGCGAGTTTCCTCCGTGCTTCGGAAAGCACATAAAGCCGTTGGTCCCGGCTGCCATTTGTAGATCTTTGACAGTCGTTACTGTTAGTCAGAAGCTCTAAAGCCTGACAACCAGTCTTACCAAGGGGTACCGTATTACCCAGTTACTGGGTTGTGGAGGTCCGACAGGCAGTCGCTTTATGTAAAATACTGATATCCAGCTAAATCTGCTTTGTTTTGAATATGAATATGAATATGATATTTATGAACACCTAAGATAATTTTCTACGTTGGCAAACCTAGCAAGTTTGAACTTTGATCTTTTGGATTTTTTTAAAACCCAAGTTGGAGTGCCGTGTCAAGATAGGGAGAATACACATTTCTCTGAAATAGAAGTTGATGACATTAACTTCTATTTCAGAAAAATGTGCAGAGTGCCCTTGAAATGCTCATGTCTGGACGAATAACACTTCTAGGCATTTTGCTGAAAATCAGTGTCAGGTACTATTTGTCTGGCATTTTTGCTGTACTGGCCTTACACACAGCAAAGAAAACAACAAACACATTTTTTATCTTTTACCACTAACAAGCCCTTTTTCAAATATCGAAATCTAAACAAACATCCGCTTGTCATAACCCTGAAAGAGTAAAAAATAAGCTGAACAAACGTCACGGTATCCGGAAACGGATCCTCGTTTAATTTTTAATTCGGTCGGCAGGCGACGCGGCGCTGTCGTCGCCGTCTTCCTGCTCGTCGCTTCCGGTTGTGAGCACTTCTTTTTTTAAAGGTTGTATTTCCGTTTTGGCACAGAAGCCGATGTCACGCGGAGTTGGACATGACTCGGACGGAACGGTTTTTATTTTACAATTCTTTTTAGCAGAAAAAAAAGATAAACTAGTGCAGACTTTTTTAAAGGAATTATGAATATTTTCATCATTGCTCAAAGGAGTACTCTTAAAACCTGTGTTTCGCATAAATCTTTTGTTGGAGCTACAAAAGTGCAGGCTGAAAAAAGATACATTTTGCCTTATAAAACATCAAGTGGGTCAGATTAAAAAATACATTTTCGCATTTAAAATAATATTTCATACGCGTGTGTATTTTCACTCGGCGATAAACCGCTTCCACGTTACTGAATTCAGAACATCCAGCGTTATATATGACTAAGGCCTGTAGCGATTATTTTCCGCCGACCGGCGTTTTTTTTTCTCAACGGAAAAAACCGTATCTGCCGGATATTATCATTAATTATGAATCAGGAGGTTTACAGTCAACGCTCTGACGTTTATAAATTGCAGGAGACAACTTTTGGTCGCCGGGAGACTGGAAGCTATTTTTAATTTATTTATGAATAGATTTCAGTTCATTATGAAAGGTTTGTTTACCCGTTGTTGCTCATTACTATTAGAAGTCGAGTAAAGGCTCACCTAAAATAAATAATGGAACTTTGTTCCTTGCACGAGTTACATAAACCAACATTATTTGTGAGATAGTTGGTTTTGAAACGTAAAAGAATGTTGCCACTTAATCAATGATACCACAACACAAAATGCTTTTCAACAATTACTTTGGGATTTTTTTGGCTTAAATTCAGATAAATGAAAATATCTAACACATTTCGGGTATCAAACTTCCAAAAACCAAATAATTTATGTATTACCTTTCACTTCAATAGACATGATAGCAGCATAACTAAACCGCGGGCTGTACGTTAGGGTGTCCCGAAACATTTTTTTTTGGATTTTCACAACGCAAGACGTCTCAAAAGTTGCGTAATTTATTGAAGATTACTGGAAAAATAATTAAAAAAATATCAAATTTTATCTTTAGGGCTCTACCGGTCTGCAAAGTTACGAAAAATTGACATTTTTATTTGATATTTAGTTGTCCCTAATTTTGGCTTTTGAACTACATAATAATAAAAATCATATTTTTTTATTAATTAGGTGTCATACATACACAAAAATCCTATTTGCACCCTTAGAAACGTAAGCCTCTTTATAGTGGGATACATGCAAACACACCTTCAGTTTCTACAAAGCGCCATGATTTTCTGTACTTGATCTGCGAATGTTTTCTTCGTATCTAATTACGGCTGTTATTGTGTTTAATCGTTCTTAAATTTTGAGTTCGAGGTGTAGTGAGAACTAGCTTGTGATTTATTGAGGCCTACAAAGAACTTGACGAACGACAGCTACCAACTATAAGGAACTTCATTAAGGAATATATTATTATTTTTTAAGAATGACCTAAAGTTAAATTAAAATAGAAAGGATCCATCCAATTCTAGATGTGTTTTCGATTATTTCTGAAACGATCAACTATTTGGATTAAATCGTCATTCCTATCGCAACCTACAGCTTTACTTAAATACTTATAAGCCATCACAAAATTTACAACTGCTTGTCAACTACATTGTTCGGTTTCGTTCCTTTTCAAACTAAAGAAGTCTTATAGGACGGAGCCAAACATATTCTTCACATTTGAAGAACATAATATGTTGTACTCTCGAATTTAACTTGAAAATCTGAGGTCTATTGTGAATTCTATCACTACAAGAAATGCTTTTCAGAAAACCTTCTTGCCAGCACGCTTTATGATGACGGAGATCACATTCAGGAGCTGGTTTTTCGAAGAATACTAAAAGCTCGAGGAGCTAAAAGTAGCTGTAAACAAATCCTGTATTTAAACCATTAATAAAAAATAGAGATTACACCGAAACGAGTGTGTGGCACAACTTTTAGGTGACAGCAACACTTGTTTTTAAACGTATTTATAACGAGGACCATCAAATCATGGTAAAAGTAAGGGCTTGTAAATAATTGACTTTTTCTGTGACACACAAGCTGTGGGAAGATGTGTTAAACCATAACATAGGCCTCATAAAGTCTAACTGGCGAAACTTTTAGAGATAATTACTTAGAACGGATTTTAATAGAAGTGCTAAATTTTGACATTAAAATAAGTTTGAATTTCACGTCTTGAATAATATTAGACGCTTAATTTTTTTTTCTAATGCTTTATGTTACTGATATAAATAATAAAATACCCTTTTTAACTGATTTTTATATTCTGTTAACCATACGGTTTCAGCCTGTAAAAATAAAAATTTAGGAAACTTCAAGCTCCGGTAGAGCCCTAAAGATAATACTTAATTGTAGTTTTTTTAGCATATTCGTAATCTATATAAAATTACGCAAATTTTGATACCTCTTGCGATTGCGTAGCTTGAAAAAAAATTTTTTTCATACATTGACGGGACACCCTACTGTACGTGTCATAATTTTATGGTACGGATTTTACACTGCAAATATTGTAATCCCGATTAAGAATCAGTAATAGTGAAGTTCACCCTAAAGTTAAAAAAAAACCGTCACCATTGTTTTCTTATTGTTATCTAGATAGCTAGATTACTTTATTAATTGAACCAACAGCATGTATTAAGACGAATTGTATCCACACTTCTCAAAACTGTCACCCAAAAGATAAGAAGACACTACAAATTAATACCCAAAACATAATCTAAGGCTGGCCCTCGAGCGATTGATCTCTTTTCGGGCACGTAAATCAAAGCGGCAAAGACAAGGGCCGGCTAATGTCCGCCAGGGGCCACTGCTGGGCGGAGGATGGATGGCCCCGGCCTCTTGCGGTCACGGGATGGATGGGATAGCCCTGCGAGACCTACACACCTGGCTGAACGCAGTAAATCTTCAGGTAACCTTCCGTAATTAAAGGTGTGGGTAATTGTTGTGGTGAATGTTTTGGGAGTAATGTTGTTGAAACGCTTGTTGAATTTGTAGGTTAAAATAACAAGCACTTATTATAAGTGTGTAGTGAACTGCAGATTTTGTAGGATGAAATTATAAACAAGAATTAGCATTTATTTATTGCCACAAAATCTGTCAATAATATGACGCAATAGTATTGCTTTGCGGCAGGAATTTGTCTTTTGTCCTACAATTCAAGTAGGATAGGAATATATTGTCACATTTTCTTAGGAACTTAGGCAAAATCTCTTAAAACCTTACTTGTCTATTTGCATTCCTAAGCGTTTTTAACAATTTTTAGGCATAGGAGGATAGGTAGGCTGACTGCCCGTCTTTGTGTGAGATTTATAGAAACCACACCAGGGTTCAGCAATTCTACCCGCCACTAAACAACATTTTCGAATCAAAGCATTCCTTCGTACTTAAGTTTCAGATTGTCATCCCGGAGTAGCGTTTTGTCAAGTGGAAGTCATGATGTATGTGCGCCGCGGTCCCCGGGGCAATGTGAGCTCGTCCCGGGAAGGATCCTCGCGATTTATACCCCGGATTGCGCTGTCCACTTCAAACAAACACGCCGTTAAACTGTAATATGAGGTAAACAAGAATTTGTGGGGCGCCGAAACGAAAGGAGGTGTTAATTTGTTCCCTACATTTAAGGCCAAGCCGTGTACCTCAAGGACAAAAATACGAAATAATAGGAAAAAAATCGTAGATGTTGAAAAAAAATATGTTGAATTTATTTGGGCATTTGATACCATATGAAATTGTCGATCCAAAATGTTTCCACTTGCAACCCAAGAATTGATTTTCAATCTAGCAATATCATACGTCTCCGACATGATGCGTTTCGTTACTTCGTTTTATAAACGCGTAAAAACCCAAAAATGTACTTTACAGAATTTACCTTTTGTATTGCACAATAAGTTAAATTACTAGTACACATATTTTGTGAATAATCATGGGAATAAGAACTTTAAAGCAAAGCATTGATTTCACATTTCGTATTATTTTTTGCGTTTGGTTATTCTGCCGGCCAAAAGCCAGGGTTCCCGACCTAGTTCGAGTTGAGCGGCTATTGTTGTTGACTATTCATTACTGTCAGGGAGCTGTCAAATAATCGAAACAGTGATGTCATATTTTGACGTGATTTTGACAGATGAAAAGATTGAAGCTGTCATAAACGTTTCTTTGAACGCAGTTCCGTTGCGAAGTAGTCGTTTTTTCATATACTTTTATTTCTTTTTCTATCTAGTATTGAAGGATTTTAAATACTGCTAAAAATACTAATTATTGGAAGGGATTTTAATAATAATTTGTACCTCGGTACATGGTTGGGCCGAAAAATTAACACCTCCTTTCCCGGTAAGCTTCAACTGAAATTATTGTAAAAAAAATTGTTATAGAAGAAACGCCTCGTCAACGGATTTGTCTCGAGATACAAGGAGATAAGTTGTTTATAATTATTTATAGATATTATAACAAAGTATGACCAACAGAGCTTTTTTTCAAAAATGTTTGTGTTTGATGACGGCTTTCTGCCTTTCTCACATAGAAGACCTCTACACCGGAAACGTGTCATAATTAGACCTATAATATGAGCTCCAGTTACTCATTAGTCAGTTAGTCCTTGCAACAGCATCGTGTTTTTATTTTCCCCGAATTAAAACCTAAATAATCTGCACACTTTTATTTGATCTCCTTTTCCTTGTAGGTATTACAATGTCATACCGTTCATCAACAACAACTTGAGGAAACACAGAGTCTCGACCAATAACTTACGAAAAACTGCAAACACATACTTTCACAGAGCCCCAATCATTCATATTGTTATGTCCGTCATTACTCGCACAGTGTTCGCGGCACCAAACTTGCGAACAAATAAATCGCGCCAACACTTGCGTCTTCCCATCGATGTGATTAATAGACACCGAAGCTAACTCCTTCACCCTTATGAATTAAGATGTTATTGGTCTTCGTGAGTATAATGAAAATATCATAGTTACGAAAAGAAATAGGTAAAATGTTTTTCGCATATATTAAATGCCTGTTTGGTTATTGAAAATTCAGGCTTTAATTTATATCCACAATGAAGTTATAGAGGGTCGAAATTGGCCTGAACTGCTTCGAGAAAAGAATGGTATGGCCGTATCGCTTTTTTGCTCGACTTGGCGGGAGCACTGCCGTGCTAAGGAGCTAGACTAATTATGAGCTAGGCAAGTTATTTATGTATCGCGGAACTATCTGTACTTATATACCTTTAGACTACGCAAAATCTTGACTAATCATTCAAGAAAAACTCCAACCGCAAACGTTCTTAGGTCATTCATATCGCGATGTCCGTCATTACTCGCACAGTGTGCGCAGCACCAAAGTTACGAAGTACTCGTATAAATCGCACCAACTCTTGCGTTTTCCCATCGCATCGGTATGATTAATAAGCACTGTAATCTTCTTAATCCTTATGAATTAAGACGTTATTGATCTTTGTTCGTAATTGATGAAATGAAGTTTATTGTTTGCGATCAGGGGGGGTATTACAACGTCTTAAAACCAAACTTGTTCCGGCAAGTTAAAGTGATAGAGCTATACAAGTCGTCTAGCGCCATCTCGTTCACTCACTGGAACAAGAACGGTTTTAAGAGGTTGTAATACCCCCCAGGTTGCTGAACTATGAGACGATTGGCAATGCTTCTGATAATACCTGAAATTAATGACCTAGCATAACTTTGTATTCTTATGAATGCATGCTGTGCATACTTAATTACCGTGTGCTACAGACAATCACCAAGTAATACCAATAATTTGAATTGCCTACTTTAACGACAATCACATCATGGCTGACCAATAGCCCGTGACGATCCGGCTTCTGGCGCCCACCATGGGACCAAATATAGTGTTGCCAGCATCGACATTATCACCCACCAACACCTATAAATAAATATGGCGGCAAAAATGGCGCCCGTTTATCAGCCACCGGAAGTGGACACTGGGGACCGGAAGCCGAGTAATAAATGTTATTAGATAGCCCCTGGGCTTAGTTGAACTCGGATTATGTGCGTTTTTTTCGTACTTCTTTCGTCCACCGGTTTTTGTTAATGTGTCTGGGTTTGAAAATAAATTGCTCCGGACAATTTTGGGCGGGTTCGTTGGGATTTTAATATGGGGACTTAATTTTTAAACGTGTTTAGACTGATTAACTTTTAAAACATATTCTTGAATATACTTAATTACTATCACAGGTTACGTTCTACTACTTTCTACAAAGCAATTATCACATAATAATAATAATAATCTCCTTTTATTTACAAGCCAACTATAATCGCGTACAAAAAATTCCATGGTCAACGAATAAATCGAACATCAACATAAGAACCCGAACGTATTCACGATAAAGCATTAATTATCGATAATAATCCCAATACATCACGCACGGTGAGCAAAAATGAAAAAAGCTGGCGCAAAAAGTTCACATACAAATAGTGGATGTTTGCACAATGCTTCTGGCTGTCAAAAGCATCGGCAAACGATGCGTCGGTTATTTACCTACGTCGTGCAGGCAGATACAAATTGGCAGATACTTCTGTTGCAAGCCTATTTTTTCACTAACATTTCTTCTTTATGCCTAGAGCATAAGGTTGGAATTTGAATGGCTGTGTTTGGTTTCCCTCGGATCAGGTCAAACGCTCGATTTGATTCCACCATGATCGAGTTAAAACAGTTGTTTACACGGTGTTTTAGAGGATTTTGTGGATCTAAATACGAATTTTTGGTGTATATTTCGAACTTTTTCGAAAATTTTGATTTAGTCAATGGTTTACGCTGTTTTTAAAGATCAGGCAGATATTTTTTGTTGTGTAAGTATCGAAGTTGTTTTGAACAGTGGCATTTTTGTCAGTAAGAGTCCTACAAAATCCTCTTTTCTTTTTAGAGACGAAAGTTATTCATGGATGAAATATAATCATAAGTGAAATGTGCAACTATACAAAATCCTATAAATATTCTAAGCTATTTTAATAAAGACACTATAATGCCATCTGATTCTGAATTTCTTTCATAACCAAAGTACTTAGAAATAGATAAAAAGCGGAGTATATTATAAGTAGGTATTACATGTTCAACTTGATTTAACGAATGCATATTATATTGAATCTCAAACAAATAAACCTGAGCTATACATTATAAACCTACATGGATTGATAAAACTCAAATTGACCGACCCGTGGTACATCATTTCGCACTTTAATTCAAAAGCACGTTCAGCAAATATTAAAACATGAGCATTTTCCAATAAATTGATATTAATACACTATCAATAGTCTAAAGTGCTACATAAAATATCGTTTAACATCGGTTTTCGTACGGACGGGGTGGAGGCTTCACCGTTTGAGTCCGATAGCCGATAGTGTCAATACTGGCAAGCATCCAGCTATGAACTGCTGGTTATAGGGCTATTTACATATGAACCCGAGCGATAGCGAGCCAACATGAATAAAATATTGAACTAGTATTAAAGGTAGTTGGAAATAATAGAGATGGTTTGGACGCTTTATTAAAATATCTTCATATTTTTTTTAGACAGATAAAAGTTCCATGTGAAATACTGGTATTCAGCTGCATTTGGTTAGACTGGAAGCTGAAAGTAACATGGTCAGGAAAAAGGTTGTGCTGATGATAACTAGATCGAAAATGGAGCGAGCGAAACATTTATTGAAATATCTTAGATAAAAGTGTGTGGAACTTCGTGATAGATTTATAGGTAATCAAGAATATGACGGATTAAGATTAGATTGCTATCGATCTTAAAAATAATGACCTGTCCAACTTCGTAGACATTACACTATTTCCCTCGGGCAAAAAAACGGGTTTACCAAAATCAAAAATTCACACTTCAGTTGGCAAGACCCTAAGCTCGTTACGTTGGCCACTAATTACACACACATTTCTGAAGCTTAAAATTTCAAATTGCAACCCTCTCGTGTGTCCTCTGTCCCTCTCCCACACGCTTAAAACAATACCAACTGTTGCGAACGAAGGCTTGTGTGTGCAGGTGCGTGTGTGTGCGTGGGTAAACACCGGTTTAAGCCTAACTGGCCTTAATGAATCGTAATGGCCCCTATAATTCGCGGCGTAACTAACTGGCCATGTGGGGACGCCCCCGCCCCCCGACGACCCCTTGTATTCCCGGTATTTGGAAGCGAGCCATATCGCGACTATGACAGCGGCGATTCTCTTTTTTAAAATTTTCAGGGCGGCCGGTTTTGGCGCTACAATTTGCGGTTCGTGCTTAGATTGCTACGTCAAAATATTGTCGCACGGTAAATATGATGCGGATTTTTAGTTGACACTCGTGTTCGACCATTAGTTTGGTTAACGTTTTGTTGTTTTTTGAATGTTTAGAAAAATATAAGTAAACAGAGCGCTGCTGTGTTGTTTTTAAATAGCAAATAACATTTTATTTTGCAAAAAGTTCTGAATAAACAGTGTTGAAAAAAGAGAATGATTTATATTTAAAAATATAACCATTTTTATGTGTTATATTTTTGGCTATTGCCTCTCGCCATTCGAAACAATAGGTACCATCTCTAACTAACTGAGCATTTTAAAGAGTTTCGCCGCGTTAAGTGCAACATCCTGCTCCCCAACTTTAAACTAAAGCCCGAAGGAGCTCGTTATTCCTTCTGTAATTTATTTAATTGCTCTGTGGCGGTAATTATTCATGAAATTACGGCAATTACGTCTCTGGAAACAATTATTTATTGTGCAAACTTGAGTCTTAACTCACATTTTATTCCATAATGCATCATCAGATAACCGGGTGGACGGAACAGTATCGTTACACTGAAATAGCTACAATTTGTTACTTTGTTTCTGAATTATCTTGGTGTTTTCTGTTTACTTATTTCTTCATAATTACAGTTGGTTTGTTTTGCAATATGAAACAGATATAGAATGTAGAATTATGCCGGCGAGCTTTTCAACCATACTAGAGAAAAAACTTACTTGTTTTGTCTGTGTGTTTCTGTGATGTTTCGAATTAAAGTTTAAAGTAAGTAACAATTGTTATAAGTTTTATAAAAACTTTTATTTTTTTCAGCCCACGAGGAAACTAATATTTCATGTTAAGTGAGGAATAAATCTATAAACATTTATACTTCAAACGTATTTCTTATTGCCTCATAAAACATAAAATAAGAATTCGAATATCAATTTCAATTCTCGTTTCAGAACCCCACAAACCCGCAGAGCAGAGTACAACTGCGATCATTTCCCTAATACCGTCCTCGGCCGGTCCGGCTGGACGCCTGGACAAATTGTTATCAAAACGAAGGAAAACAACCGTGGAGTCAGATTCGGCGCGGTTCGACAGTGTCCATCCTGCATATTAATCATAGCACGGCGACATCTGCCGGCGGTCAGCGCTCTTACCGGACCTCGCTTAAATTAAAATATTTCTGCATTTCGCTCTACGACAAACATCAGGCGACATTTGGTGCTAATTGTCGTGGAGGTATCTTGGGTTGCGTCTCATTTTCGGGTTTAATTTGTGTACGGCAAATATGTTGTATGTATTTATGTGTGCATGAGTTTGGTGTATGTGTAGGTAGGTTTTTTTTTATGATTAAATGAATGGAGAAAAATTCAAAAATGTCTTGTTGCCATAGGTATTTTCTACCAGTCCTACCTATTCTTTTTATTTCCAAAAAAAAAGAAGAAAAAAAATGATTCTTTTCTCCATTCAATTCCAGCTGCAATTCAAAACAAAGGTAAGTTCAATTACAAACACATAAACCTGCCAAATAAATCGATGATGTATTGAAGCAAACAAGAGGCGATCACAATAAAGGCGACACAAGCACGCCTGCCCACATTGTTCAAACAACGCTACAAATGAATAGTTAGGTAGCCGGTTCTACGTGATAAATTCATTTTTGGGAAGGTTTAATTTGTTTGCAGCCGCCGCTATTTCGAATACGCCATTTCTCATTGAACAGATTACGGAGATTACGAATTCATTAGGGACGCTATATCTTTTGTTCGCGGCGTCGGGACGTGGCTAATTGATATTTTGGGCACACATGTAGTTAGTTACTGTAATAATTGGTTCGGCAATTAATTTTCGAAAGAGTAGCCGATCCTTTGAGCGCAGTTTTGTATGGATTCATGGAAATCCTGTGGTTTTACGTTTATGTTAATTAAAGGTCTTGTTAACGTTATACTTGTGTCAATTACATTTTAAGTTGTTAAAGCTTTGTGTGCATATGCTACAGTTAAATTCAAAATATTTCATTAAACTTAAGCTTATAAAACGGGGACGCGCGGTATCATGGGAAAACACACACTTAACCCCGCGTCCCCGTCTTATACACTGTTATCTTATCCTTCAATAGTCTTTTACGTTCCGGGGTCACGAAATTCGTTAGTCCCGCGACCCCGGCAGGCTTTGGCCCTCTAAAGGGGTGCCCCGTCATTGTGCTGACACTCTTTGATGCGGGCGTGGAACACAACACACCGTCGACCCGAGCATGGATTAAGTTAACTTACATAACAATATCGTATTGCCTACAACACAGTCAATAATCTAATAGACACATATGATATCGTTCGGTAGGGATGTGCCGTCGCGGGATCCGGGATTCCAGCCGTGCTGGGGACAGCGTACACCGCAGATGAGCCGCGGCAGGAGTTGTGGACAGGGATTAATTGCGGCATCTGAGGTGTCCCGTAATTATCGCGCCTGTGGACGAGCCGCCGATATCCGCGGGACTGCGGTTGCCTTGCGAATATTTTGTGCTTCTGGTATTTGATGTTTAGGTTATTGTTTTTGGGTGGAAGCAAATGATTCACAGCCAATGGAAGGAGACAAATAGACAAAGATGGAACCAACAATTTTTAACTATATTTTAAAAATACGTGGATCCATCTTTCGCATGTTAAATATTTATTTTAATGCTAAATTTTCGGGCACTTCATGAATACAATGATAGGTGAAAAAAATGGAGTCCTGTGATTTTGTATAATTTTTGGAAAGTAATGTTTTGTGGTTTCATTTTGAGGTATATTTAAAAATTTGTGTATGTAAAACTTTGAAAGGCCTTTTAGTTTCGCCAATATTATTCACAATCATATTAATATTATGTTTCCAGATTTTTGTTTTTGATCATGTTCCTAGTGAAACTGTAACTGTTCCTAATATATACCATTAACCACAATATCAAAGTTAGAACGTAGATTAGCAACAAGATGCGTTGAGGCATACAGAAGCTCCACGCGGTAAAGACAGGGGTCGCATCGCTCGGCGCGGGCATCGAACCGCAACCGACCTGCGCTCGACGCCGACTGAATTAATTGCTCAGCCCACGTCGCACTCCGCTCACCTCGAATTTCCTTCGAGAAAATTTTACTGTAGATATTATAATTAGGGTTAAATTAAGCTAACTTATTTTGGCAGGGATTTTTAGCTGTGGTATCATATTTCGTAAATTTCGTGCTTTCAATTGATGTATTTAAACAAATTAGGTATAATTCGTTTTGGAAAAACTGCATCCAATGACACTATTGGTCGACCTCAAAGCTGGGAACGACTGGGCATAATCATAACATTAGTATTTAAAATGTTGATGATTCGTTCTGTACTTTGAAATAAATATTCATTTTAGTTATTTAAAGTTATACTTTAGGGTAGAGAAAAAAAAAGAAAACCTACAAAAAGATACTTAAACAATCATAACAGAAAACATTCCTATTATAAAGTAACTTGCTTATATACGGCTTATCGGAAAGCACTTTTTGATAATCAATATTACAGGCACTGTTCGCCAAAGTACGAACACTTCGCCACTTCCTATTATTCAGCTGTGATGAAATGGTCGACTAAATTGGAGAGCAAAGAAAAAAGATTTTGAAAATGATTCACATTATATTCATATCAAAAGGAAGAGATAAATGGTGTAATATTTGTACAGGTAGATGTTTCGCATTTGTACGCAAATGGTCTACAAGCACGCACACGTTTTCTTAACGAGCTTCACTGTTATCTTTCCCCATAATCCCTTCACATCGATATTAATACACAATCTGGATCATTCTACACCTTTACCTGAATACCTAATCGAGGTCTTAGACGATCAGTATTCATCGCTTGTGCGTTCTTACCGGGCAGATAAGCCCGGGATCCCGTCGCCTGAATCCCGCGATACTTGTGACTAATCGCCGGGATTCACCTCGCGCCGTCTCACGATAATCCCGGACAAATTATAGGGGTGCTTATTACTACGTGGGGTTTCGTGATCATTATTTAACAGTCAGTTGAGGTAAGTCCCGACGTTCGTGTAGATAAACGCTGTGTTTATAGAAATATAAATAAATGCCTGCGGGAATGTTAGCTTTGTTAACCTATTTTTCATCACACTTTACTGAAATGTTGATTAATAAACATTCCATGAATAGTTAATTAGGCATTGATACTATATGGATAATTAATTATGTAGCTAATTAATTCAAACGATTAATTAATTTAACAGCAAAACCACAACCGGTATTCATAGCCAGACGCACAAAAAACAGAAACTACGCTCATTTCGCTCACAGATATAGAATCCAAATAGCCAATGAAACCGGATCCATAAAATAAAAGACCGGCGACTCATAAATAAATACACTGAAAAATGCAAAGGGAAAAATAAAAAGAGGAATAATGGCGGGTAGCGGTATAAAAGAGGACAGTTTGCGTCACAAAGCCGCATGCGGGCCTCAGATATTGACAGTAAATTTCATTCATACGGCATTAGTGCCGCACCATCAGATCCAGGGATATCTCCCGCAAACAATGCGACTACGAAGCGGTGGAGAAGGATCTTATAAAATAACGTGTAATGCAGGAAAATAATAAAGTAATTTTTATGAAAGCACATCAACAACAAAATGTATTCTTCAGTAAGAATGTTTATAAAAAGTTGTAAACCAGATTTAATGTGCATAACTTTTCTATAAATTAATTTCAATGTTTCCTATTCCTACAACCAAACATAAAATTCACACATCGAACCTGATTAAAAAGTTTTGTCCACATTCGAAAAGTTCGTAGCAAACAGAATGATTTTCGTAGCTCCGTGTAACCGCTGTGGATGGCGTAGCGGCATCTACGCCAAACCGCTACGCGGCCTACACGCGCCGACCAATTTAGCGTAGCACACCGCAGAGAAAAACGATAGACTGAAAAGAAAATAACAGCTTTGAACTGTTTGGACAAGAACGTATTGCTGACAGAGGTTTTGTGTGTGCCGGTTAGTTGTGGTTATAAAATGGTAATTATAGTATGTTTTAAATGAGGGTAGATTAAAATATATTCTTTATTTTGTTTTAACTAACTGTGCCGAGAAGAGACAAACAGTCTCCTCTCGGCGGTTTTTCGAGTCGTAAGAGCATAGTGTGATGTTTAATTAGGATGTAAAAAAAACAATCCCGATTGGTTCCCAACTACAACCACTAATTAGAACAAATTTGGACTTTTCCTACTTTGATGAACATTACATATATACCTACATTTTTAAGGGCGTACGGCAAAGCGAAAGCATCGTTTGATGAGTCGGAAAAGTTGCCACGCACCGCCACCAGCAGGCGCGAGTATCGCAAAATTAACGCAATCCAAAGTTTTATGTATTTCATTTCGTCAACTTCGACATTTCATAAAGTGTTCCCTTTACGCAAAATACATGTATTACTCTAGTAGAAATATTTTAATATAAGGATGTCGAAACATTTACCAAAACAAAATGATAGAAATCTTTATTGATGTGGATTAATATTTTGTGAATATTTTTATCATTCACAGTCTTAAATTTATTTTATAACATTTTGATGTCCCGAGATTACGAACAAAACTACTATTTTGGTAGAAAATTAATGATAATTGGCATACCTTACGAAAGTGACAATACCCAATTATCGTTAAGCCCCAAACACACGCGCGCACGGGTATGGGCGTGTGCGTTGTGTTCCACGCGCGCCGGAAAATGTGACAGCACAATAACGGGGCTCCCCCTTAGAGGGTCTACCTGGGTCGCGGACAAACGAATACAATACCGTGACCCCAGAACGTAAAAGGCTATTGAAATAAATCGTAGATTTTAGTAAGTATTCCGAGTCTGACAGTCCCTCCCGCCCTGCTCTGGGTAGGAGGACTCATTCGATTATTTTAACACGCTAAATAAAGCCCCAAACACACGCTCCTTTTACTATCGTGCGTTCACAAAGCTGGTTGCGTGATACGCCCTGTCCTCCACCATCTGGTGTTTGTATTAATTTTTGATGCATTTCGATGTAATGACAGACACAAGCGCCGCGTAAAATGGACATTAGTCGAGCAGCGGCGTGGATTTAGTAGTTTTTTACTCATATGAGGTACAGGTATAGTAGAACAGTTTAATGTCAGCAGAACCTCTTTATAAATAAATCTTCATTCTATAATATCTTATCCACAGTATTTTTTTGGGACAAGGTTTTAATATCACTTTTCTGATAAATGAAACCTTTAGAGATATTATCTATCGACTCCAAAAGCATGAGCCCAGTACTGATCTTTTATACTCCAAAGCAATCAATAGAGCGAGAAGCAACTTGTACCGAACACGCGGTGAGACAGCAATGACCACCGATTTTTCATCATAGTCGCAGCATTATACTATAGGCGATATTTAAATCATGCAATGTGGACCATTTGGAATTGGTTCAAAAAACCGGTTTTAAACGCCCAAATGGTCGGTTCAACATTGCGCCTCAGGGTGGTGGGTGCTATACCTTATTTGTAGTTGACAAGTAATTTTGAAGTATTCAAAATGACAACAGCAGTTTTCATTTAATTTATTTTATTCCTGTTTCTTCTAAATTGTTAAAATCTGTGACGAAACTAAATAAATAATAATAAAAGTGAAGTGCTTCTTATCCTATATCGCAGTTTGATACGATTAGAAGTTGTTTTCAGTTACATACTATCTCAAATTGTTGACTGCAAATCAGCTGTGCATTTATCATTAGTTCATGTGAAATTGTATTTAGATGCATAAATATTAGATGGGAGGGGGATGGACACAGAGGAACCATCCGACAACAATAGTACGATATCACGATAGCATTGATATAATATCACTGTGAGTAATTTATTATATTGATAGGAACAATTCGTAATGTATAGAATCATACGTATTCTAACATTTCCCTTGTTTGCTCTGTAAGGGTCGTCAGGAATTTCCTGCGATGATTTTCAGTAAGTTTGGTTTATTTTATTCTTGATTTATTAATGAAAATAATTTGTTATTGAAAAAAGAAAGTTTACGTGACTTATTTACAGTCATGTCCGTTTACAATCACGTCCCATTGAACACATCGAAACATAGTTTTGAATAATCTATAAGCCTACGTATCATTCGTTTGTATTTTCTCGATCTTTTTATCCATTACCAATTTTATTATTACGAAAATCTGACAGCCGCGATCTGAAAAAAAGTGTCACAGGTCTAGCCTGTAAGAGCCACGCTGGCTGACTGATTCGTCAAGGAACGAAAGTGATGACACTACTTGTAAAAGGCAAAAGATGAGAGGACGATAGTGAATGTGTGCTCAGAATAAAACGGCGTATGTGCCCAAACATATTGACGTCTTTTTATGAATTAAAATTGTTATTAATTGAAAAACTGTCTTTACAGAATTTAGATAGTGGTATTCTCTACAATTTAAAGTAACATCTTTTCCATAACTCATAGTAGTTATGCCATAAAGTCCAAAAAAGAAAAAATATAGACCTAACTTTGCATTTTTTTTGTATCGAGAAAATTTCAATGAATCGTGTTTTCAACTTTGTGAGAATTTATATCATATAGTCAATTACTATATTCCAAGTTTTAAGATCTGTAGTCCATATACGTACGAAGAAAAGTAAAAAATAAAAAGCGTATTTTTATTGACCTATCACCTGTTTTTTTTTAATGTGGTTACATTAGCGGGTCAAAACATTGTCTACGTACTAATGCCATCCTGTCACTCTAATAAAATTATTCGATTGAATAAACAAGTAAAAAATAAACCCAAAAAACAGCCCTATCTGTATTTGACAATTACAAATAACACAAAACACAACATTATCCTTATCTCGTTTGTTTGAAGTCACAAATAAAACATAATTCGTATGAAATCCCGGGACAAGCTTTGGGCCCATTCTTCAAGTTAAGCCAATATTTGGCGAGGCCGGGACAACTTCCGCGAATGTGACCCGGTAATTTATCGGCGGACAAACTGAAGTTTATCGAAAGAACGAGAATAACTTTATTATATAGTGACCGGAAGTGGAGGGTGGACGTTCACCCACCAGACGCAACTGTACGCTCCTGCACACAAGTGTTTGAAATAGTTTGACTGCAGAACGTCGTATTTCTGGGTTTAAAATGAACTTGTAATGTTCGTGTTACACTATTTTTCTTTTACCATTTATCATATTTGTTGTAACCAATAATCTGTAATTTAAGAGTATGCACATAATTTTTTCGTTTATTAAAAATAAAAACTTAAAAAAAAAATATTAGCTGACTTCAAACACATCCATATTTTTTTGTATACAAAATAACTTTTCTTTCGAAAGTCTTGATAACTTTTTTGATATGCTTTACTAGGGTTTAAGTAAGAAAAGGATTTAAGTATTTACAGTTTTAATAAAAGAAGTATATTATAATCATATTATTATCACGCTATTTTTTGTTATTTGGTGTGAATAAAAATAAGTAGCAAAGATGAAATAAATCTCTTTTATATTTTTGCAACTTTGCAGAGCGCCCCAAAACATTTGAATCCTTTGAAAAAATCTCCGTGCACGACTGTACAGTTTTGCGTCGTTCCATTTTTATGGAGTTGGAGGCATTTCTTAGCAATAATGAAATATGTCGTGTCCACGGGCCCACGACCGGCCCTCATTGTAAACACATTTCGGAAATCGTCCTCCACCGGTACCAACGTATGAGGAAATCGTCCACGTTTCAGTCATTTTATTTCGAGGAATCCTGCATTTTCCTTTGTAGTAAATATTCCGAGAATTTATGTACATGCTGTATGCATTTATGCAAGACTGGAGTTATGAGTCTGCATTTGTGACATAATTTACGTTTTGCTTTATACCTAATGATGTTATATGATGTCATAACTACTTGACGTGGGTATATTTTTGATGTATATTTAGTGTTGACACTCGAAGAATTCTTGACTTTATTTATTGAGCTCTTTAGATGTAAGAATCTCCACGTCCCAGCCAACGAAAGTAGTATTAAAAAAGATGGAGAAATACATAATGTATAATTGAAATAAATTGCTGCAGCAGCATTTAAAGGGATGCCTGACTTTATAGGGTCGAGGATCAAATTATGACTTATATTTATCAATAGCAGCGAAGAGATAAGATATAAAAATCAAATATTATATATTTATTCAAGATTTACAGAAGCATCACCTCTTATCAGGTGCCAGCAAAAAGACTATTTACCGACGATTTTCTCTCTTTCAAGAAATAAATAGAAAAATCCCCAAATCAGTAAAAGAGATTTCGCTTACTCCTCTCACCACTTCAGCAATTGAAAACTTTTCAAATAACCAATTCTTTTCAGTCGCTAGGTTTACTCGCTATTCGCCATTAATGCGACAAGTACCTTATACCTAACCTACCATAGCTCCGAATATTCTTGGTAAATGAAAAGTGTCCAATAAAGTTTGATTGTGCGACCACTCGGCGCCGCCCGGACTCGGGCTGAACCTTCCGATGTGATACTGTCACTTGTTCACGCTCCACTACACTTATTCATGGAGACGCCGACGTGACGTCTTTACTGATACCTACTCGAAGTCTGTTTAGATGTTGAACGTAAATTTTTACGCTTCGAATAATGTCTTGATTTTCTGACAGATTTTTTAAACTATTGTGAGAAGGCAGAATATTGTCTCTAAAAAAATATATAAATAGGTATCAAACCAACAGGCGTTTAGTTGACGTTTCACGTGACCAGAGAGCTGGCTTATTTCTAGACCATCATTGCCATTGCCAATGCCATAGAACGTGGCAATGCAGGCAGCGTTCTGGGCACTGTTCTTATTGACAGCGATGTAGATGTATTTTTAACACCCTTTGCAAATGTCTATTCACTTAGTCAGACATACCTACACGGACAGTAATTGTTAGTGTAGTATAAACTTAAATTCTGTCTAATGGATCAATCTAATTTAAGTTTACTATACAGCAAATTCTATCAACCACAAAAGAGTTACGTTCTATACCCATACCCTTGTCCGGTGCGCAGTGAGTCCACTGTCTCGATAAAGACTCGTTTAATACTACAAAGTGATCTGAAGCGAGCCCGCTGTCGCTCCGGGCGACGCTTTACCCCGACTCTTATGAAAATTTTGTCAAGAACGCACTAGCCACCGAACTTGAAACCTCTTTTGATATCTTGCGAGGAGGGTAATTGAAAAAGGACAGGTATGTTTTTTCTGAAAAATATGAATACAAACTCTATAAAATATAAAACAAAACCACTTCTTCTTCAGACTGTACGCTTAGATCTTTCAAGTTTTGATGCGATTTTCATCAAGAAAAGAAAATATGTTTATTTTAAGAATAATATAACGCCCATTCACAATAACTCAAAAAAAAAGACTGTGCCCCACAGCTGTGCCAAATAGGGTCAGTTCGATTCATTAGCCTAGCTCCAACAAGACGCTGGTTTTCATTAATAGACAAAATGACTTATGAAGAACACCTGGGCGTCAATTCTGCTAATTTTATTTAACTCAAATGCTATTGATATTCAATTGAAACTCAATCACGACTCCATTACGATTAGAACAAATATGGTATTCTGCAAAAACTTGTATAAGCTCAATAGAGTCGTAATGGAATCGTAGTGTAATTGTAATTGACTCACAGTTGAACAGTTATAAGTATTGCCATTAGAGAGTAGAATACCGATAAAGTCTACAATCGATTTACAACTGTAACACGATTGAAGAGCAGACTAGCAAATACTCTGATAGCAGTTCAATGGAATGTCACTGGAAAACCATTGGTCTTAAATTAGTAGCAGAATACCAAATGTAGTTAAAACTGCTACTGAGATCCAATTGATATTCAATTGAGTCATTACTAAATTAGCAGAATTGGGGCCCTGTTAAAATCTTAAATTATTCTTTATCGAGCATTATGTTCCATTTAACATTATCTCAATTCATGTTCTGATTCTCCTAAAATTTTGGTCTTTTAGGCCCCAGATTAAAACAATAAACATAATAAATAAAGATATAATAAATTGTCAGGCACAAATTGCAGTACGCGTTAGTAAATATAGCATGAAACAAAGTAAAAGTGAAATATTACCTGCAGGTAAATATGTTCCAAATGGACATTAATTAAACGCTGCAGCAATGGACGCATGGCTCCATTTGTTCTTACTTTCTGTTCCACGTGCGCCATTTATAACTAAGCAGTCAACTGATAAAAACTTCCAGCTATTATTTTTAGAGATCCGTACGAGACACATACCTGCACAAAGTCTACTAAGAATTTTAAAATCTAAAAATTTATGTTATTTAAATTTTTTAAGGCCAATAATAATCTATATATATAAAAGAACAGGGGTTTTTCTTTTGACACGACTACAGCCGAAACCGCTAAACGTAGAAACTTGAATTTTGGACATCATTTGCAGTCTACCATGTAGATTGGCAATAAGACGGGATTTTGCGAAAATCCTCCTCTAAGGGGGTGAAAAGGGGTGAAAACGTTTGTATGAAAAATCTTATTCCTGGGGTTTATAAACTTGAAACTTACCACGAATGAGAACACAAGTAAATAAATAAGATTAGCACCATTGTTTTTTTTAAACTACCCTCCATTGGTAATCTAGGGGTTGTTAAAGTTTGTATGGAAAAATCATAACGCGTGAGCTGATGAATTTGAAAATCAGTATTTATATGCTAGATAAGAATTAATCAAACACGTGATTTTGGATTTTTCGAAAATTACCCCTTAAGTTGCTGAAAAGGGGTTTTCAAGTTTTAAGGGGAGGTATTAAACCACTAAACATAGAAACTTGAATTTTGGACGGTAGTTGCAATTTATAATGTAGGTGAACATTGAGAAAGGATTTTGCGAGAACCTACCTCTAAGGGGGTGAAAAGTGGTGAAAACCTTTGTATGTAAAATCTTATTCCTTGGGTTTATAAACTTGAAACTTGTTACGAATATGAGTATGAGTAAATAAAAAAGATTGGCATTATTAGTTTTTTATAACTACCCTCCTTTTTTGGGTTTTTCGAAATCACCCCTTAATTGGTGAAAAGGGGTGATTAAGTTTTCAGGAAAGGATTTTGTACTTGCTCTGATAAACTCAAAACTGGGCGTAAATTATCTCTCAATCGAGTAAAGGATGCGTATTTATTTATTATTATTAATAGGTTACGAAACTACTGGAGCATTTTTAGATTTACCAAATTTATCCTTTAAGGAGGGTTGAGCGGGAATTAAATACACTAAGTTCGAAGTTAGAAACACGCGCAGACGAAGTCGCGGGCAAAGTGCTAGTTGTATCTATAAAAAAATCTTAATGTGATTGTGGGGTTCGAAATGACGTACTGAATACACGGGTACTTAAGAAATTTTTGTATCCCTCCCAACTAGATATGTTTTCATTGTGAATCAAAATCCGCCATAATTATCTACCTATTCTTGAATTAATTTTCCTTCATTTAGCTTATCATTTGGGAAAATATTATGCGAGTTTTTCTGGGAAATAAAACAAGCAGAATCGAAGTGATGGCATTTTTTTTTATCAATCTCCATCACAAATCATCTTAATATATTCTCATGTTTGTACCCTTTTTGTTGAGAGTCGTTTTATTTCTTTAAACAAATACTTGAAATCTGCTCTTATCATTTACATACGGAACCAACGGCGACGAACCATGAGATTTTTCTTTCTACGTCGTTTAAATACGTTTTGGCTCGTTTCCGAGCTTACCGGAAAATATTGGCGGACTTTTTTCATTTTTTTAACGATTGCGTCCAGATTTTTCGTTTTTCCTTCTCGCCATCTATTTTTCATTTAATCTAGTTATCGTCTCAATCAGAGTTGTTGATTTCATGTTGTTTTCATTAGGTATCTCTGTTTATCAATAGGGCATTGAATTGCATGACGGGGCCCTCTACCCCGTGGTCAAAGCCTGCCGGGGTCGCGGGTCTGTCTCACCAGGTAACCGTGGCTCTGGTACGTAAAGGGCTGCTGAAAGATCACCGTGGATTTTTTGGCATTGAATTGTATTTAAAAGTATCTCTTTGGCATAAAATGCCAACCCCAACGCAAAAAGGGGGTGTTAAAAGTTTGCCAGTTATGTATTTACTTGTGGCAACATCTGTCTTAAAACGAAAAAACCGAATCAAATGCGGTTTTTTGTAAGTATTACTTAAAAGCGATAGTTTTTCTTATTTTTATCAAAATTGGTTCAATTTTCAAGGTCATCATTTTGTATTAATTACTGGGGGTTTTATAAATTCAAACTAATTATAATCGACATGCAACATGTATGCAATGCAAGTAAGTACTTTGGTTCTACCTCATTTCTAGTTCATAATGATACAATTACCCTCCTAAAACAATAGGTTATCAGTTGAATTGGCATAATAATGTTTAACAGGTGGGATAAATCATTTTTACTGCTGGCAATACAGAAGAACACGTTCCTAATTCAAAATGATTCATCACTCTAACTTCAAAAGTTTTCCGGCCCATTTTTTCTCACCCAATGATTTAGTTTACGTGAAGCACAAACAATATAGAGCGTGAACACGTGTTAACAGCGCCATAACCGTGTGAGTTAACTGCCGAACTTAGGGCACTTTGTGAAATATGACGCAGTGCGAAACGACCCTTATCGCCAAGCTGATTTTGTTTTATGTTCTGCTGTGGACTCTGGCGCGAAAAACGTGCGTGGATTGAAGACGAAAAAAGTTACAATTGATGAAGTCGTCTTTTCTTCTTCGTCGGGTCGATGATTCTTTTAAATTATTTATGTTTCGACCAAAACTCTGCCACATTAATTTACACAATAATTATTACGTTGGTGGTGGCCTCGGACAGTTAGTTCTGTTTGCGATGAGGCTCTGCAGTCGCACATTTCTTCATCAGATTAGCCCCTTCGACGTCTTTTGAGGTACCCGTCAATTGAGTATGGGGACTCTTTTGATGACAACTCCTGACAATGTCTTCCTGTCCGCCCTGTTTCTTCAAATATAGTGCTACAACTCCTAATTCATCCTCCAACTAATTCATTGCCAATCGGTTTCAAGACATCGACAGAAGAATTCTCAAGTTCATAATATATAAGTGCAATTTTGGGTTGGCGGGCGAGGAGAATTTAAATCACATGTTGACGGTACTTATTATTATTTCAGCAAATTCGGACGTAATCACAATCTTTCTAATTAATTGGAATACGATGACACTGCACCGAACACGTCTTGCTTGAGTGCGATGCCAGCGGATTATTTCGTCCGATAGCCACAAGCAAAAGAGCTCGTTGTTGTAGAAGAAACGTCTATTCGCACTTCAAAATGTTCGCTGTCCTTCCTGACGTTTCAAGTCACTCTCCATTAATTAATAGGTTCAAAGCGCCGTCACACGAATTAATTCTTAAATTACAGCATTCTTAGAAAACAGCAGTAGTATAAAATATTTTTTTTCAATGTGAACTCAACTAAGGACTCAAGAAATAAATCTTGAACGAGGATTGGTATCAACATCTGTACTCAGCTTTAGGATTATCAAAAACATTTTTTCTTACAAGTTAATAGACTAGCACAGGTGTTTCCAAACAGCATATCATACATTTTTATTGGAAAAGGGTTCGACAAGAAGTAAGGCTATAACCATCGACACACAACGTAATGGTTTATACCCCTGTTACCTTAGATTTAGTGCGCGATACCATGCTTGCAACTTTTTGCAGGTAGGAGAAAGAAAGTATTGTTACGTCGATTGAATTCCGAGACCTATCTATAAGCTTCTCAAAAGTTCCACAAGGTTCTCGACAATTCCACTGATGATTGGTCTGGAAGTTTCTAGAAAATTCTACCCTGTTCTAGATGTTTGGGATGGTTCTTATACTTTTTTTTAAACGTTAACATTAAGAATTTTTCCTGTGTCGTGGGTGCGTTTACAAACATATAAGTAAAATCACATATACACAAACGCCCAGACTCGTAGCAACTACTTGTGGATCACACAAATACAAAACTTAAAAATATACAGGGTGTAAGTAATCGACATTGGCACACCTACTGGGTAAGCTGGTATTAATTACGTATTAATCAGTAGTCCGTTCATGTCCCTCACACCCTGCATTAAATAAATATGAGCTTTCACAATTAAAAGAATTTTAAATCTTGTAGGAAAGAAACATCATTTCCATGGTCCCTAACAAACGTCTGGCTTCTCTTTTTGGTCTTAAATAACCAAATAGACCAGTCAATATTTTTTACCATCTTCCTTTTACCATTCTTTAACACAAAACCAATAAACAACTTTTTAATTTAAGAATAGACCGTATTGAATTACCGTTTGTTTTTTTCCAAGTTGCTGTAATTAGCCCTCGGCCACACCTGAGAGGCTTCTCTCGAACTCTGACCAGGGAATCCCGAGTAATGCCTATTGTGTAATGCGATCGTTCCACCTTGCCTAGTTCTCGTAAACAACTCAACTAACTATTTATGAGAGGTTTCCTACAACAAACAAATCGCTGAATAGTTTAATAACCTTAGCTCGGGAGCCGGGGAAACAGTTGTGTTATGTACCTAACCAATAATAACTTTCCGCCTCGCATAAATCGCAGCATTAATTTTACAACTCAAATGTAACAATTTAGTAGTAGGCAAGTAAGCACTTAGTTATACGCCAGCGGCGCCCTGCCTCGCAACTTAAGCGGCCCTCCCTTACCGCTAAACAAATTTGACAGCTCCAAGTTAGCCTAAGTTTGGGTACACGTGTGCAAACTTTGTTCTACAACCTACTTAAACGTCTGCCATCCTTAAAATTATCATCATAAGGGGTAATTTCGGCTGGCATTTTGATGTGGCGGTTGCATGTATGATTGTGTTTGGTTAAAGTTTGCGTCTGACTAGTTAGCATTGTGCCCACGTTGAAACAAGTTGTCATGATTATTAAGGTGTTTAGCGCTGAGTTAGAGTTGGCACATGATTACTTTGTGAACTTATCTGTTCAAACCACGCACACGTAATTTTGTAGCTATTCACAAGATTAGCAGACGTTTAAGTTTTAAGCATAAGTTACTGTTGTGTGCCTGTAACTTTTGGCGTTACAGCTATCCTTTTTAAAGGACAGGCGACTTTTCAGTAACATCCAAGCGTGAATAACGAACATAACAATAAATATGTTGGCTTAACACACACGTTCAGGGGGGGTATTACAACGCCTTAAAACCAGGCTTATTCCGGCGAGTGAAAGTGATATAGCTATACAAGTCGTCTAATCGTTCACACACTGGAACAAGCCTGGTTTTATTTGAAGACGTTGTAATACCCCCCCCCCCCCCCCCCGGTCATCATAATATAAGTCAATGTAGCACTGGTAATGCTTACGGGTAAAATCCAACTGTAAAAAGCTACACTCAAGTTCTATACACACAACCACTGACAATACAGACTCATCTGCAAAAAGTACGTCAAAAGCTCACAGTCTAAAATGTATTCCAGATTGATTATTAAATAACGACCATTAAATTTTCGACAGGGGTGATCAAAAAACGCGGGATTAATTCAGATTTAAGCTCCGCGAGTCGGAAGCTTTTAAATTCGCATAAATACAACATGTCATGGGCGGTGGCCGGCTGCCTTTATCAATTACAAAGAGCGCCGCTTCAAAAAAAAAATGTAAAGTGAAATACGTTACATGGACGAGCATTTAATATTTAGTGAAGCATTTAGCACTGTGAAGGAGGCAGGTTCGTCATGGCATCGTGTATGTCTCCATGATTTTTTTAAATTGGCTTTGAGAGCGCTTTTGGAGTCGCTCATAGTGTACAAATAGATGTCATAATCGTCTGCCGACTACGGTGGTCGAACGTTGGAATTCGTTGTATGAAATCAATGAAACCTCGCATATTTGTCTTCCTAAACACCTCTTCTTAACACATTGGGAATTACTGGTTATGGCTAACTGTAATCGAAGATTTATATACCTTATGAGGTACGAAAAGCAGAATCTTCATCATCGATTACATGACATATTATGTCGAATGTTTATGTTGACTGAGATCATACAAGTAAGTCAATACCAAGACTGTAATTCCCTTCCAAACAACTGTCCATTTTGTTCATAATATTTTCACTGATATAAATTCTACGAACTCATAACGTCATATCAATCACAAAAGACTTGTGACAGTAGACAAAAATACTTGATTCCATTTTGAAATTGTCAACAACACTTGAGCTCCAATGGACAAGTGGACGAAATAGTGGAGTGGACATTTTATTAAATGTTTTATTTCAGTGCTGCCGTGTCCGGACGCTACGGCCCGGCTACGAGCAATGCTATGTCCCTTGCGATTAAAATGTTTATGGCAAAAGGCTTGAAATCTTGCTGCGTTTAATTTTGTGAAGTCTATTCTTTACAAATTCCATATATTTTTTTTCATTAAATTTTATTTCATAAAAGTAAATGTATCACTACTTTGAAATCAGAACAATCACTCAACTGGAATTAATTTCAATAATAATCAAAGTTTAAATCTGAAAATATCAAATTTACAGAACACGTATCAAATTAAAATCGTTCCTGAAAACTGATTGAGCAGAATATTTTGTGCATACGACAAATGAGTATTTCTAGCAAACAATTTAATTACTGGCCAACATGTACCTACTTGTACAGAACCAATACATAACTCACTAATTAATATTATAAAGCCAAAGCTTTTACCATTATTAAACAGACCACAGTTTAATAAAAATTTAACATATATTAATTACAAGTGGCTTAACAAATGAAAAATATTTGCTCATTTATTGCGAACATGATAAATTGTAAATTACTTGGAAATGTGCGTTTTGGAGGGCAGTCGAAGCTTAAATTTTAAAATGGTGGTACAACAGTGGAAATGAAATTCACAGGCAAATAATGAGGGGCGAATTAAAAATGCAAAAATTGATTAATGGACCGTTGTTGGGTAAATATGTGCTCAATAAGTGAACGAGTGCACGTCCAGTCATTGTTGGTCGTCCTGGTACACTGTTTGAGTTGTGCACTTTTAAATGTACTCATTTTCTACAAAGTTTCCCACTTTTGGCCAATATATAATCATAAGATATAGGTAGAGGCCAATAATCATAAGATTCAGGAATGCTTTTTTAAGAAGTTGCTCATTTGCTTTTTAAAAGCTTGTAATTAAGAGGTGTTAGATGACTTAGACGATACTATGATAGTATTAAGGACCCAAACTAACATTATTCTGTTTTGAATATATAACATGAGCTGCCCATTTTTGCCCAATGTCGGTGTAGCTTACAAACACCGACATATCGTAGTAATGGTAACCATAAAAAGGCCAATTAAAAAATCAGGTTTGCATGTTGAAATGTCCAGTAATGCCTTTTATTTGCCACAAACATATGTTGCGAGAGTATTCTCGTAATTACAGTCAGCCTTTTAATTAATTGTTTGTTATATCCGTGCCCTACGGGAGCCTGTCTGGTGGCTCATGGCTACTGGACGGCATGAAATTAACAACTTTTGAATTGTCACCAACTGTAAACTAATTAACACTTGCTACATTTATCGCTTGTGGATACAGATTGCGGTGTAATTTAAATTTTGCTGTAACAACGCTTTACTTTTTGACGCTTTTTCGGGAGATTTTATCGCTTTAAGAGGATAGAATAGCTGCTGCCATTTCAAAAAATAGGTATTTAGAAAAATTCCTATTGTCCCTCTCACGCTTTGAAAAAACCCCGATCGTGCGATAGAGAGCGTTGCAGCTTGCGAGTGATTGTAAGTATTTTTTATATGAAATTTGTCTCTCGGGAGAAAACGTTTTTCACATACTAAATCACGACCAATCTCTTAGATTCTGGTGTCAATCGTTTCAGCATATTATATTCTAGGTTTGTAGGTTTTGCTTTTTTTCTTAAACTTCTTTGTTTTTTAAATACAAAGGTTTTACTTCAATGAAGATTTTGTCATAAAAATAGTAACTTTTAGGCGCCTGTAATTTTCGAAGTATTATAAATGTTGAAAAAAAGAAAGCCTATAAACCTAGTTTTTTACTGTGTCAGATGCATTCTAAAAAATCATTGAGATAGGATAACATCTAGGGGGAGAAAAACGTATTCTCTTTTTGTATGGACGAGCGCTCGGTAGACGATAGTCTTAAGCGTTGTCCAACGAAAATGTTTAATATAGTACCTTCATTCGTCACTATATAGTATCACTGCAAGCAACAATACATATTAGCTTATATTTGAAGAATACGACGCAAGCCTGGAACAAGGTGGACCAATGACATAACGATAGTCTCGGAAAACGGGTACATATTTGAATATCGAAGATTAAAAAATCTACGCTTAAAATATCGATGTTCAGAATATCGAAAATTAAAATATCGATTGTAACAAAATATCGAAAAATGTTACATCTACGCTTAAAACGTCGAAGATTAAAATGTCGACTGATTTAAATGTCGAATGATTCAAAATATCGAAAGACATTATGTCGAAATTCAAAATATCAACGTTTAATACATCGCAGTTCATAATATCATCCGCTTGATGGTATGGTGATCCTCTTCGAACCTAACCTGTCCGAGTCGGGGTGCCCCAAGTCCCGAGCTCGCTTCGCTCGCTCTTGCGTCGTTAGTCAAATTACTGATTACTACCCAACAAGGTAGTGCACCCCGACTCGGACAGGTTAGGTTCGAAGAGGGCGGGATGGCGGGGTCTTTCAGACCCCGCCATCCTATTCATGTTAGGTTACTTTAAACCTTGCAAACAGAAATAGGAGCCCCGCGAAGCGGGGCTCCGTCGACTTACCTTATTAGGTTCGATATTTCGGACATTCGAATAATGTGTACTTCTATATTTAGGACATTAGATAATCTGTATTTCGATATTTAGATCTTTCGATGTAACTTTTGTAGATATTTATATTTTAGATATATTGGACGTAGATCATTTAATCATTCGAAATTTTAAACTTTCGATATTTTAATTTTCGATGTTATGGTCATTCGATATTTTCATTTTCGATATTTTGAACATCGATGTTTTAAGCGTAGATATTTTAATCTTCGATATTCAAATATGTACCCCGGAAAACCGATGTAGAATATGCAAGTGGTACATGTCGTTTAGCGTGGTAGCCTAAGAAGACCTTTGTTCAGCAGTGATCGTATTCCGGCTTATGATATGATGGAGAAAATAAACACTTACGATAGAAACTTACTTAATAAGAATGTAGGTATTACAAACCACTGTCTATATGTCTCACAATTCACTACTCCACGTCAAATCGATAATTAAACAAAACCTCAGTATTCATTACGCAAAGTGCAAACCTCACATGTACACCACAATAATGAAAATTAAAAGAATGGCTTGTATAATAGTGTGAGTGCTTTTTCCGTAGATTAATAGCATCAATCGCAAATCGGCCATTGTACACGCTCGACCGTTTCAGCAGACCATTAACTGTGGCAAAGCGAACCGCACGGAATCGCGTGCTCCGCGTATATTAGGTGTCATAACATTGCAACCGGCTGCAACCTTCAACCTAATGCTTGGATAAGAGAAACGAGGATAGGGATTTTACCTTGATTTTACACATTATCCAGTCTTGTAGGCCAATAAGCAAAGCACAAACGTTGGACACTTCTGTGTCAGATACAACATACCGATGAATATTTGATTACCGTAGAACAGTGATATTTTAGTAAACAGATATAATAAGAGCGCGCAAAACGTGAAAACCAGAAAATGTCCTACGTGGGACAATTGCTTTTAATCTGTGTCTGTGCGTGCGGGGGATTGATGACGCGTGGCGCTGTTTATTTATCTAGCTGTCACTTTTTCTTATTGCTTTGTAGCAAGCTACTTATCCTTTTTACTTGTACTGAAATGTAATGTGTGAATAAAAAAGTGTGTATGTCTGCTGCCGCTCGGCGCAGAACAGTTTTTACTGTTGTTTTGTAAGTGTATAACATATCTGTATAATAGAATATCATTGTCGTAGAACCAATATTAATCCACTTAACACATACTCATGAACAACGATTCTCTGTGATGATGTGTCGTATCGGCAAAAAAGTGTCTACGTCTGCGCCACTCCTAAAACACAAAATCATTACATTTGACAATCGCTAAGCTCAAATCGATCTATAAACGATAGTTATAGAGATTTGAAAATTGCTATTATAGTACGATGAACAACAAATGCATATATATATCCGTCGTAAGTACGATGAATTTTAATATAGCTATAAAGTAGATCATGGCATTAGCAATACTCAACAATGTCAAATATGTTTCACCTCCATAATCTTTCTGTGATATGGCCACAGTAGAACATCACATGTTTTCTAAATTTACACCAAATACTGAGATGAACAAAACCACCAATATTTTTTTTACTTCTGTAAGAAAAGCTAAGAGAAGTCTTTTTTTTATCAGTTGTGATTTTGACTTTAATCGTAATTACTGATGAATTTTCAACCCTTATCCAACTTTATCAATCCAAGTTTTAGATGCATTTTCCACGGTGCCATTTCGTAGCGAGATCGACGCGATAACGCGCCGCCATGCAACAAAGCCGCTAAACACCGTAAACTTGTGAATTATTAATCTTATCGAGTACTAAACATGGGCAGCTTCATGAAACATTTAATAAATCGCCCTTTAGATTTATTGCGACGTGGTTCATGTTGGCCAGTTATGAGCTAATGTTGATAAAGCTTAAATGTGAATGCTTGGCTTTATTTTAAACGGAGGCGGTGTTTTGTGAATAATTTCGGCTTTTCTCTATCTTTTACCGGTTATCGGTGTTTGATATGATAAGGTGCTTTTGAAGAAATAAATAATGCGATAGTATGAAAGTAGTTTTTAAATAAACTTACATTACAATCAGTGGACACAAATCATTATGATTACAACTAAATATGTTTAACTACTTATCAATTTATAAGAAATTTAAATAAATGCGTCACGTTATTCTTTTTGTTACCTACTTATATTATCAAATATTTTATCTGAAAAATGTCAGCACCTATAACAAACGCTAAATTACGAATTTACGACTCAGTAGACTCTTCCTTATAAATCAGGGTTAAAATTATTATCTGGCAACCCTTTAACTGAACACGAAAGAGGGAAACCAAGGAGCGGAGTGGCGAGCAAATTCGCTAATTTTATCTGGAGAGTAAAATAAAGATTTATATTAGTGGTCCGCACAAAGATAAAGGAATAAATTGTGGACGCGATAAATCAGTAAAGGATGGTTTTAATTACACGTCCGGCGGAACCATTGAGGTTAAGGTTGGAGCACAATGAGATGTTACAACGTGAAGATATGGTAGTGTTGGGATCTTTACATAAGATATTGTAATGGTATCTTATACGGTCAGCAGTGGTGGACGCCCACGGCGTCAGACGTCGGCAGACGATTTCTGGCCACCGTAGGAGCGCCCGCATGGCCATGCGGGCGGCGAGTAAAGGCAACTCGCTGTCCGACCATGGACCATGCCCGGGTCGGTTGTGTTCCACGCGCGCCTCAAAGAACGCCAGCATGATGAGGGGGCCCCCTCTCGCTCTGCCCGGGGTGGGAGGACTCATTTGATGATTTTACCACGTAAAAAAAATGGTAACTACGGTGACTTAGAAATGTTTTGTTCTTGAAAAACGATTTCTATTATATAAGGGTTAGTCTGAGATGTGCTTAATAGCACATCCACTCCACGTGGCTGCTACTGAGAGTTCATAATGGAAAACCCAGTAATAAAACTAATTCTGTCAAAATAATCAAACCTGGAACGTCATGCTCAATACTAGCGCTTGTGACCACTAGACCAACGATGGTCTAGCTAGTGGAGGTCTTTCTTCATGATCAATATGCATTAATTTTTATCAGCACTTTAAAAACACCATTGTTTTTTAAAATGAAAATAATATTCGCAAAACCTTGTTAAAAACTTTTTTTATACACTTCCAACTGATATATAATTTAGAGTTTACCACTCAGTAATGCCCATTTTTTAAAATATTTTTTTGTGAATTTCTAAATGTGTCCTCACCCTTAGGAAGGGTTCCGCAACTGCCAGGAGGCGAAATGTAAATAAAGTTAATTATTGCTAGTTAAGTGATTTCAGACTTACTGAATACATTTGGAGTTTGTTGCTTTATTTCGTTCATGTTTACTTAAAAATTCACCACCGGTCGTAAATTCCAAATGAGAAAGCTGCAAGGAGAAATGGATTGTGCTTTTTTACAGAAACCATTTTATTTCGCCAAATGTAGAGCTGTAAAATGTTTTTGAACATTACATCAAAAATATATTTATTAAAATTCAGCAAACATTTATAGACATTTCAAAAGCTATCCGATTTTTAGGGTTCCGTACCTAAGGGGTAAAACAGGACCTTAAGACTCCGCCACCCGTCCGAATGTCTATCCGTCTGTCATCAGTCTGTATCTCATGAACCAAGTCACCGAGTGTGAGTGAATTAGACAGTTAAAATTTTCTGTTACTGCTATAACAAAAAGAGTAAAAATAGAATAAACTAAATATTTAGGGGACTTTCTTTCAACAGACATGGTTTTTACGACTCACACTTTGCCAGTTTTTGAATACACAGAAGATTAATTTTTATATGTTTCGCACACAAGATGTACATTTCGTGATAAAACAAAGTAGAAGAAGCATTCCTGTTTCTAACAACGAACCAAATCCCACGCTCTAAACACAAACCAGTGTAATGACAACAGTTTTCAGAACACAGTGGTCTAGATAACATGGCAACATTGATTAGATCGGGCATCAGAATGGCGTGCAGCCGGCGGCTGTTAATTAGCATTCCTGCATTACTGGTGTACGGAACCCGGCCAAACCGACAGGCCTTCCACTTTACTCAAAGCTTTGTCTGTTCACATTTGTGAAGGATTGTTTTCACGAATGTGACCTGGAAGCCCTGTTGCACTGTGATTAGCACAAGTGAATGGTCAGGGCCCCCGTAAGGTCTACTGGCGCCCGTGTGCAAAAAAGGATTTTGGCGCCCCTTATGGCATTTTGAATTATCTTTTTTTTATAGGTAGGTCGGTCAGTGGCGCCCTAGGGATGTGATGAAAAGCTTGCCGCTTCGGAACTCAAACACAAAAAAAAATCATCAAGTGCTACTCAAACTTCACACCCAGAGTTCCATACCATCTAAGAATTTTTGTATACTAATAATAAAAATGTAACTAACATAAGAAGCATTTGCTATTGAAAAATGAGAATGAATTTAAAAAGCTAGGACAAGAAAAGTGAACATCAATGTTACTTGAAGCGCGAGCGAAGCGAGCGCGAAATTTTTTAGCTTTTTGGAATAGAACAAGGCAATTTTTCATAGAAGAACGCAGTGAGCTTTAAAAGTTTAACGTTTCTATACTTCAAGGCTAAAACTGAGACAAATATTTGAAGTCTTTCCAGGTATTTAAACTTAATCAATATTTAATTACTTTCTCAACTTTTATTTAAAAAATATTTTTGTTTTTTTTTTCTGTTCCCTTGGCTTTGGCGCCCATAAAGGATGGCTTTGGCGCCCCTAAAGGATGGCGCCCGTGTGCATTGCACACATTGCACATATGGTAGCGGGGGCCCTGTGAATGGTCACTTGAAATTGGATTCGAATTTTGGTGTAATGTGTGTGAAGGATTAACTTTAGTTTGTGTGGGTAAAATTGATACTCTCTGTTAGTCGATGAACGTTTGCATATTGATTAAATGTGTGCGTCCATAGGACGGCATCGCACGTCTCGGACGTATCGTACGTAACGGATTTTAGTTTGCCTTGTATGGAAACTCATACAACTGCGTCCACTGATTCGTACGGACGGCTCATCGGCAATGCCTTAATGCGATGTGTACCGATGACGTCATACGGAATGCCGATCAGTGGAAGCGATGAAGGTGGCATCGGCAATCCGATTGCTGATACTCGCGTCGGCAATCCGATCGCTGCCGACACAGAACTCCGTTTGATGGATATAAGTATAAAGTAACCATGTCTCCAACGAAGTGTTTTGAAGAGCACCAATTGTGTGATTAGAAAACTGTGAACCATGTTATGTTAATATTACAAAACTTAGGTGTAAGTATTATACAAAAATAACAAATTTTAATTAACCTCTAAAATCAAATTAATGATGAAATTAAATTCAAATAAGTACAAGATTAATAAACGGCCACCAAATCCTTGCCAAGATCCAAAAGAAAAAAAAATACCCAAACCGTATTTACCATCCATTTCCGATCCAACGCAAAGAAGACACGCGAGTGAGCACAAAAAATCGCTCACAAGCAAAAGTGGGCACATTACATGCGTCGTCTGCTTGAAACGTCGCTTTGATTCGCTCACAGCCGAGTGTTATTTTAATTATAAACATTATTTACCTTAATTAGAGTTTTTGCGAGTGCTCGACGCAGCCGGCGGCAAATTGCCGGCCCACTTTGAATGCGGCATAATTAGGATGCAGTTTTAGAGCATACAGCCCTCAAGTGCTCGTGTGTTTGCTAAACTGTATGTCGATGGGACTGGAGCTGAAAGCCCTTGCTGGCAATTAATTCGTAGGGATTTAAATGAAACTCATGCTGTATGCAACTGTGAATTGATGACGAAAGTTCAGGTTTAAGGGGAATGTGCTTGCTTTCTTTGTTTTTTTTTTGTAAGCTTGTAATTAGCTGGACTGAGTAAGGAGGCGGAATTTTGTTTCTGAATGTCAATTGACATATCGGTATCAATAGGTTATTTCTTTAATATGAGAAAGGCTATTCCGCTTTACTTTTATTGGAATACTAGCTGTTGCCAGCGGCTTCACCCGCTACAACTCAAAAATTATCCCACGGGAACATAAAATCGGGATAAAAGCTATCCTATGTGTTAATCCAGGTTATAAACTATCTGTGTACCAAATTTTAGCCAAATCCGTTCAGTGGTTTTTGCGTGAAAGAGTAACAAACATCCATACATCCATACTTACAAACTTTCGCCTTTATAATAGTAGTAGGATTCCTGTGCTAGCTAGGACAATATTAAAATAATGGAAATAATATTAAAATAATAACAAAACTTCCCCAACATGGGGAAAAGTTGAATAGAATAATAAATAACCTTTTTCGTTACAGTTCAATCAAAATAGTTTCATTACAAAACATTTGAACGGCACAGTTGAATTTTTCCAACTATTTGAAGCACTACCGTGTTGTGTTTCGATAATGATGTCGACGCAGATTCAGACGGCCGGTTTATTTGCTAATTAAATGATGCTAAATTAGCGTTTTCAACCATCATGATTACATAGTACGGCGCTGACTGACGTCGATGGTTTACAGTGGTTGCCAGCTTACTACTCATTAATGATTCCTCATTTAAGTTGTTAGGTTATTTCCGTTGTTATATTGTGGGTAGTTAGTCGCTGACTAAGTCCAATACCTTCTTGTGTACTATACATTAATACAGCATAATAGAAGTAATCTGGAACACGATCTCTTGCAAAATGCAAGGACCTACTTGAAAAAACTTTTGCTTCTCTCAGTTTTTTTATGATCAATAAGGTTGACCAGGATCATCTAAGGTAAAATATTGCTGTCATAATTACGAGAAACGAAAATATTTGAATTCATCAGTCGTCATGCAGTGAGTGCCAAAATACAAACTTTGTAGCCGAGGAAAGCTTAGAAAATTCTCGCATGACAATTTATTTAGATACGTTCACGAAAGATTAATCGTAGCAAACTGCATAAAAGGAAGGTTCTATAGAAGGACTTTTTACCAGCTGTGGTATAGTAAATTGTTTTTAGTATTTAAATCTAAATAGCCAATATAGATTTAAATACTAAAAACAATTTACTACCTTTTATGCCGATTTATAGAACCCAATGTGCTACAATCAATGTTCGGTACCCTTTCCACATACATTTCTCAGGTAAGCGGTGGGCTGGCTACCGTTAAGCGCTGCTTAAGCTACGAGCACAGAAACAAGACATCTAGCACTGATAAGAATGAGGGAGATGGGTTCCGACCCACCTTATATCGGCTCCATTAACTCACCGGAACTACCCAATACTGGAATTTATTGGAACAGGTTATCTTGAACCTGTTTCACAGTTTTGGTGGTAAATGTGTGTTTTACATTCGAAAGCAACATTATAATTATGGTATTTTGAAGAAGTTTTCAGAATTTTCATAACGTAGTGAAAATTGAAAATTTCGCAGTTTGATAACCAGGAATAATTTCAGTTCAGTAATATATAAATGAAGCATGTGTTTGAAGTGGCATTGATAAAAATTACAAAGTATTTACAATACTAACATTAGCATATTTACAGTGAATAAGGTTTTGTTTTCCCATGCCACGGTAGAAAGTGGAGGAACGAATTACGTCAATATTCCAGTGCTTCAATATAGAAATAAATCATTTGGTTACTTAACCATACTCAATCTAGCATTGCAAGCAATTGCGTTTTAAAATTATGACCAGATAATAGATAATTATGGATGGGTGGATTTTACAGTAGTTTAAGAGATAGATCAAACTCTTACAAACTTTCAAAAAAAAAAATATATCGAATTTACCTTCTAATACCTGAAAAAAATATTCAATGTAAAATTTGGCACACTGTTTATAATCGAGATTATTAACACAGGATATTTAATGAGGGATAGTTTTCGACCTTAACGTAGCAGCAGTTAGTACTTCAAAAATTAAATCCTTACTCTTCATAATCCAACTCCCAAAATGAAGACACGTAATTACAACATCAATTAACTGTAGTACATTTTAATGAAGGTGTTAAAAAAGCGCCATTATCTCGGTATATTTGCGTACAGGAAGGCGCGGACTTGGCTCGCATAAATCAACTTGGCACAATGGTAATGCCGCGGAATTAAAAAATACTTGGCTGCCAAGCTCGCACTGAAATAAAGGACTTAGCGCAATCTTTGCGGGCGGTTAATGAATTACTTTTGCTAATTTCTCTGTAGGGACCGTATTTGGTAAATATAAAAAAATCAGGTGTTGTTTTTTCTTGGTTCAAATGTAGAAATAGAAGGAAAACTGTATTTTTTTTTAGGAAACGTGTGCTTGGATGTTTTTCTCACAAAAAAGGGGCAAAATTAATTGAGTTTTAAAGAACACAAAATAATTATGTCACTTTTTGTATCATACTTACACTCTTTATACAAGAGTGGGTCAAAATAAAATGATGTAAATTTAAAAATATTATTTTTATCATGAATATGATAGTATGATTTTTTATCTGCAACAAGAAATGCTTTTTTACATACACCTACTTAAATATGATCCTGGCAGGTAAAAGATAGAGCAACCTGGAACTGCTTGAAGGCTACCACCGTTAAAGGCGGCTCTAGGAACTAACATTTCTAATAAATACGTACCTACACAAAAGAGTAGATAGAAATGACACATATATAAGGAATTAAATAAAGCCAATAAACAAACCTGCGTTTGTGCCTTTTGTCAGCGAAAAAAAGCGAGGGGCTACCATGACTTTTAAAGCGAGAGTTTTTCCTCTCTGTGAAAGAGACAGAACTATACAAGTCATCAAGCACCATCTCGTTCCCACAGTGGAACTATCCTCGCTTTAAGACGCATGGTAGGCCTCCAGAATACCTCTCTGTGCTTTTATAAAGAATCTACTAAGACAATATTATGATGTATACAGGGCCGGCGCGCCCTCAGCTGACATTTTAATTAATCATTCCAGATTAAAAGTGAAATACGAGCGAGATAACAACTCCAAAGAAAATGCAATCAACTGCAATACTGAGTCATCTATCTTTTATAAGACTGCCTTATTAATTATACAGTTTTTCGTTGCTTTTTTGTGTGAAAAGCCAATACCTCTGAAATGAATGGCTGAGGAAATATGTCTGTAAGTAATTTTAAAATCAAGCGTTTTGACGTGAGATGGTGAATATAATTGTTAAACTAAGTGAAAATTAATAAAATCTCGATTTCAATTATGATCATTCTTAACGTATGGAGTAAAACCTGTTTAAATCAATAGTTGTCGTCAATACTAACAAGTATTATTAGTTAACAGTCACTTTTATGAAATATATTAAGTTCCATTATGTAATATTCTTTTCTTATTGCAACTTGTATACAACGTGTAACGTTAAATGCGCAAAACCTCTCATGGGGTAACTCAGCCTATGTTACTGAACAACGTTTGTTTTAAAAAATTTGAAAATAAAAATAAAATGTTTTTTTCATACAAAATGAGAAATTGATCGGGCCCATCAGTATGAAAAATCATATTACCTTTTTTGTTTTTTTTTTCAAAAGTCTTAAAACATTGTTCAATAACATGGGCTGAGTTACCTCACGAGAGGTTTTGCGTATTTAACGTTACACGTTGTATACATACATACGTCTGTTCCCATTTGACACCACTTCTGACGATTGGGAAAAAGAATAATCCAATTATATTATCTTCACGGGTGACGCAAGGGAAAGTGCTGCTACGAAGGCGATTTCACGTAGCACATGTCTACGAGTTCGTAGCAGCGTAGTAGAGATTTGTTTTACTATGAGTAAAATAACTTACATAATGCAGTCTTGCATTATGTAAAATTTTTAATGAGGATTTCAAACGGGTGTTGCTAGAATATATGACGCTTTTACTCTTTATTGTTAAAAAAATACGCTGGCTTGAAGTGCCACTGCAGAAATTCGAGTGTCGTCTAAAATTTTGTAAGAAATTGCGATGTCTCAAAATAATTATGACACATTTAGAAAATCTTTATTTCGAAAACTTTTGGGACTACAGAGGTAGAAAAATATAAAGAGGTTTTTTAATTTTGACGAACTTGCGTTTGGCGTTCGAGAAAAAATAAAAAAATCACACAAGTCTGCAAATATTCAGAACTACCGGACTTAAAACAAGCAAAGTATCTTACTTTGCTTGTTTAACTAAAAAGTCACGGTGTATTGTTTGTTCGTTGTTTGAGAACTTAGGGTGCAAGAGCGAGCGAAGCGAGCTCAAAAATTGGGGCACATTGACTCGGACAGGTTATGTTAGGCCCTTCATGATTTCAAACCACCCAACTGCCCAGCATAAAATAATTTTTCTATTGACTCCGTCCACCGAGATTGCATTACGTGTTTTTTTTTGCATTTTCTTTGAAATAAAATACCGAACAAATATTGGTTTAAAAAAACTGCGGTTTGAAAACTATGCGGTTATAAAATTCATTGAATTATGATTCTGTGAAATGCGTATTGATTATTATTTCATAAAATGATAATGAATTTAATGTTCAAATTCAAATTCGTTTATTTGCAAAAACACGTGTACATAATATACATAGTAAAATGCATAATATAGGTGTTACGGGATAATGTTATGTGATACGAAATTCTATTCAAAAATTGGCCATCAAATAGACCAAAAACTAATATTATAAAATGAAGCTACATTATTTCTGAATGTTAGAGGCAATCAATTATATTTGTAAACTGCAAATTATTCAAATTAGCAAGTCAGAAAATGTAACATTGCGGGCATGGGATGCGACTTGGGACTAGGTCTGATGACAACTTGACGCGGACGAAGTCGAAGGCAGAAATTAGTATTTAAAAAAGTAGTATGTAAAATTGAATTCATTCTTAAGTATGTAAGGTTTAGAAGAGTTTTTGGGTATTTAGTACCACTGTGCATATCTCTTCAGAGATTAAAACGTGATGTTGCAACTCATTCATCATCTAAATTAATGATCATTTGTTATGTTTAAGGAGCAGCTCCTGTAAATCTACATAACATACAGAACTGCCTCCCACAGATGCAAAGTTCCACAAGGGCTGTCTACATGAGGTCCACGTCAGACATGTCAACAGTATCACCACCGCCGACGCTTCGCTGGCGACTGAGGTGTCAGCGGGTGGGCGGGACGCGCGGGTGGGCGTGTCACCCACCCACCGGCGCAAGCCCCGCCTACCCGCGGATCCGCCCAGTCCGCTCGAAAAACCCGTGACAGGTGGGCGGGAACCCCCTGAAGTATCGTCGTTAAGGATACTTTATCAAGTAATTTGTTACCTTCGATACGAATTTAAAATTTATTTGTCTAGGCAAAACTGTACGGTGGATGATTTCAGCTATTCATTTTAGTACTTGACTATTGTTTTTGTGTTTCTGTTTAATTTTAGCTTGTTTTAGCAGTTTATTATATTATTTCAGCCAACAAGTATATTGTAGTGAACAGTCAGTATTTTTGCATATGAAAATAATTTTTATTATGACATAAAATTACAATAATTGCAATGACAAAAAATACAGTTAGTATATGCAATATTGTGTGCATAAAATGTAAAATGAATATAAATGAATCTATGAATGTAATACATCCATAGCAAAAATGAAGACTTGAATTCAAGTAGGTATAATTTTATTTACAGCATTTTTTCCTCTCATCGAGAAAATACTCTTTATTTATCTTAAATACTGATAAATCTTCATAATTTCCTAAACATCCATCACTTTATGCGAAATATTTTTATTAAAAACACTGTAAAATATTCTGAAGAGATAATGCTGTAAATGTGAGGCATCTTAAAGAGTTATCAAAGCGTTGCTGAGGGGCTCGGCAGGAATGTCTTTGAGCAAATTATTTACATAGACGAGACACCCCGAATTACTGTAGCTACTATCACTTCAAAAGCGATGGGGTAAGTAGATGGCTGATGAAAGGTGATACTTCACCTTTTTCGACAGATTTACTATTGTTTGATTTGATGACAAAAAGAGAGGGAACTCACTTCCAATAGTACTTATGTTCACCGTCGAATTTGATTTTATTTGAATCTTTAACGGTTTTTTTAAATGTTTAACCATAAATTAATAAATTTACAGATAAAAAAATCAGCATCATCATCATCAGACTATTAAATGTTCCCACTGCTGGGACACAGGCCTCCTCTCAGTGAGAGGAAGCGGGCCATAATCCACTTCGCAGGCCCAGTGCGTGTTGGTCGATAAAAAAATATGATTAGTCAATAATTACTTCAAAAGTTTAAAATGTCATCGTGGCTCTGGAACTGTTTTTAGTCAGCCAAGTATATTTGTCTCTTCTGCTCCTCTTAGAGTGGAAGGACTTGTTTCGGGATTTATAAATGCGAAAGGTAACCCAAAACGACATAATGAATTAAGAAAAAAAATGTGTTAGAGATAGACTGTAGTCAGTCTCTGTTCTCGAAACAATGTGTCTCGAAAAAAAAAAAAAAAAAAATGTTCGAATTACACGCGGACACAAGAAGATAACAGTTTTGTAGTTTTCTCGTTCTCTCTTTCCTATCTCGTTTCTTCTTAAAATTGCGCAATTTGATGTTCTATCGTCTTCGAATCTGTAACGAATGCTCACGGTGAGGGATCGCCCTCAGAAAAACACGAGAGCATTCTAAAGAGTGACTTTTTGCCGAGCTGACTGTTAAAGCTGACATCTTCATGAAGAATATTTTTTTGGCTACCATCGACTAGTGCGGTCTATGTTATGTTTGGCTCTATTCAAGGATAACTAAACGATGAAAGGATAAACACAACGAATAGAGCCAACATACACAGGGCTCTGTTCGTTGTTTAGTTCGACCAAATTAAAAACGGCGCATGCTCGATGTCCTGTATCAAGTGAGTACGGACGCTAAAATTAGTACGAGAAGACATTCACTTAGGATGGTGATGATTTTCACTCATCGCCCAAAAATGTATTGTGAAATAAAATAAAAAAATAAATTACACTACAGTCCCACCACGTCAAGATCCACAAGAATCTCTTTGATCTACCTCAAGCCTTAAACCAAATTACTTGCAACACAAGAATATTTTATGTATTAATTAAATTTAACCCTACACTTACCATAGTACAACCGGGTGTCATCTAGCTACTGAACAGGTATTTTAACCCTTTCTCAGAATTGCATCCGATTTCCTTCCCCTATGTAGGTACTACACCTTTGATGTAGGTGATATGAGCACAGATATTCAACGAGCTATGTCATCCCTCTCCATCACTTTATGGAGTAGAATCAACTCAGTAGATGAACGTTGAACAGTTATTTTTAATAGCATCGATCGAACGGCAACCTTACAACCGGTCCTACTGGAAGTCCAAAGGGGAGGCCTATGTTCAGCAGTGGACGTCTTACGGCTGATATGATGATGATGATGATGATGATGGGCAACCTTTTGGGTATGCAAAAAAAAAGTTAAAGCGGGCCGCAATTTTTATAATAGGTATATTAAATCTGAAAATAATCTTATTTGTATTTTACTTGTATTCATGAAAAAGGTTATCACCATAGTCTGGAGTAAGTAAATTGATTTAATGTACTTGTATCACGAACTGTCGTAGAAATTATAAAATGGATAAGCCTTTGTCTCGAAATTTCATTTCAGTACTTACGGGGTTTTATTCGATTTGGCTGATATTTGAAATAAAGATGGCCTTCATCCTACGTTCCTAAGTATTTTAAAAATCCGGTTAAATCTCTTTAAAATCCCGGAATATCGGAGGCATGTCCATATTCATATAGACGTTTCAGGTTATTGACCCGAAAATCTGGGTCCTATCACCCTATTTATAAGAGAAAATCTTCAGTTTACAAAACAGCAACGGGCCGTAAAGGTATTTTTTTTCTTGATTTTGTAAATACTGTAAGATTTTAGAATGTTATCAACTAGCTGATTTTTTTATTCAGGTTCTGTCACGGACTACCATGACAATTTTTTTAGCTTTCTTCCTTTAATGGGTGTATTTACAAAGATTTAAATAAACGTACACACGCACACCTGGTTTATTTTAGAGATGGCGCCGCCATTTTAGAATCCTTTCTCCTATGCACCGGCTTATACTTAGTTATTTTCAACAAGCAGTTTTCGTTGTGCTAAGGAAAACTGCAGTCATCCCATGAAGGTTTTGCACATTACAATTAAAAAAACTTCAATGAACTGGCTCCAGGCCAGGACTGAATGAATTTGATTAAATCAATAAAGTCCCCGTAACTCTCAAAACAATGCTCATTCCTATTTTTCTTCACACCTTTTAAAATACCTACGTGAAACCGAGAAACCTTGTAGTAAGTAAAAAAAAAATGACAAATGAATTCATAGACAATTTGGTTGAACATGATGAAAAAAAATTATCAAAGGCGGAGTTTAAAATTGTGAATAGAATCGTTAAATACCACCACAAGATAAAACAATATCTTGTGCACCTTGTGCATCGTTTACCGTCGGGATGCGTAACATCGTTGTCACAACCTACCAATGTTAAGCTTTTCATAGGCATTATTATGTTTTTTAAACTCGTGGCTAAAAATAATAATAACAGCTATAAAAAATAACAGACACAGCGTTAAGCCGTGCTTGGCGAGACTGGTCTGTGGATGGGTGACCATTTATCATGGCGAGTTTCCTCTGTTGCTATCAAGAAAGCACAAATATTTAACTTTATAACTATACATCTATAAGCCAATCGCTTTGCCACTGTGCAAACGTGCTAGGTTCCGATTTAACATTTAAGTACAAAAAAAAAACAAAAAAAAAAAAGAAAAAAATTTAAGGAGCCCACCGATTATTAAAAAAAGAGTTTTTCTATACTGTTTTGAATTTATTACTTTTTACTGTTTTTTTTTTTGTGGTAATTCCATTTCAAATTCTTGTCATTATACAATTTTTTTACGATTTGTCCAAGATCCTAACCTGATGGGACCACCTGAAAAGTATCCAAAGGACACATAAACCTGGATTAAGGCATATTAGGATGAGACTTGAGAGACTGTTAATCACGATATGACATAATTCTCCTGAGTAAAATTACTGAACTTCCCACAGGCAACGCCGCAGGTATTAAGCTAGTCCTACGTAAAAGTACAAATTCTGAAATCATTCCTTCCAAAAATATTTACACAAAAACCAGAATCTGAAAGACACAAGCCGGATTGAATAAATTCAAGGCGAGCGAAAAAATCCGGCGATATTTTCTGCCGTAGATAGCTGGTATTGGGCGAACTGGGCGCTTGTCACAACAATTAGCTTAACCGACGGAGACTGATTTATGAGCGGAGCTAAGCCGAGCGGGCTTATCTGAGCGCACCTTTGCAAAGCCGACGGCATGCAACGTGCACCTTTTAGGAAAACGTTACGAACTTACCCCGATGGTAGTTAAAAGAGATGTGTTCTGTTTTTGTGCGAATATCTTTACTGGGAATTATTCAGGTAAGGTTTTTTAAAGGTATCATACGAAAGAATTTCAAACTGTGGGTAAAAAAAAAACATTTTGCTGAAAAGCAAACATAATTATAACTTTTTAAACTGGCATTATTGGTCACATCGTAAAAACATAGAACGTAATATCGACAACTTACTGTTTATTTTAAATTAAATGGTGCATTTGTTTTCGAAAGTAAATTACTTTCCGACGGAAAGTATTTTATATTACGAGATATATCTGTGTCATGTGAAACAATAGCAAATGTCACCAATTATCCATTTGAAGCAGGAGAGTCGCTGTGCGTCGAGGCATGTGACGACATTAGTCCTGCCAGCAAGCGATAAACAAATTCAAACGTCCCAGTCTGCGCCTTAATCCATCTGTTGTTACAAAATTAATTATTTCAACAATACAGACGCTGATAATTATCCCCTGCATTCAAATATTCCATTTTAATTAACGATTTTATTCGCATATTTTCAATGGCGAACATTGTTAAAATTAACACCGGCCTGGTAATTATACTGCTATGCCACTTATTGTGAATTCTACTGTTTTTTTTTGGTTTCAGTGAACGGCAAAAAATGTGTAAATTAAACATTTTTGGAACAGTTTGGTTTCATGAAATTAATTATGTAGGTAATGCGTTTTTTGACGTACCTTAATTCACACCTTTTTGCTAATGGGTGTCCTCATTCGCAAAATCACCTGCTCCGGTTCCGATTCTCAATAATTAAGATATTAGATGCAGTATTTTGATTGCAAGTTTTTTTTTTCTTTTTGTTTCAATTTATATGACTTGGCTCTGACAGCCACTGTGAAGTTCACCAGCAATACAATAATCTACTTTCATCATCATATTGCATCTGGGGGCACGGTAGTGCCAGCGCCAAGTCGGAAAAGAAACGGAACGGTCATACCATCTTTATTTTAAGGCTTTCATTTTCCTTTTAAGCCACACAATATTAGATTTACTCTTACATGCATGAAAGTTACCTTTATTTCGATACATATGACATTATACTTGACTAATAAAAGTCTAATATTGGAAAAACACTACATTTACAATTAAGATTTCAATGTTTTCTAAAGTAAATTGGTTAATTAAGTGTAGAATTTCAGAGTAATAACGCATTTGCACCTTAGAAGGAAAAAGAAATAAAAGAGACAATTCACCAGCAAAAAAGTTGATGTAGGATCTGCAAGTCTTGAAGCAAGATCCACTGCAATAATACAAAATCTTGTCATTTAAACCGGTCACATTTTACCGGCTTCAAACATATTTCTGCTCACTACTGAACGGGTTTCAAGTTCCAACAGCATCTGTTATCAGTGATCAGTGCTAATTGTGCGTTAATCAGTCGTTAATTACTGGCTGTGGGGCGCATGACGTCATTATGCCAAACCCCTCCAACCCCCTTCAACCCCCCTCTTCCCCCGCCTACCTAGCAATCAATAATCCACTGTCATGTGCAACTTGATCTAATTTGTCGCGCGTCTAATTAGTAGTGACCTATGCGTTTGTTTGACGTGCCATCTTAGGACTGAGGAACTGCTTGTCTTAATCACAGATAATGTAGTGCAGCTTGAATGATGATCTGGTGATTTGGAATATTTTTCAACAGGCCAGCCTTTTTCCCTACTGTTATGGGGGTTGGCTTCCAGTCTGCGTATTTCCAAAACCTATACTATTTCAGTCACGAGTCGGACTCTACTCGATTAGCTTTTGTTTGTGCATATTTCTCAACAAAACCTATACTATTTCAGTCACGAGTCGGACTCTACTCGATTAGCTTTTGTTTGTGCATATTTCTCAACAAAACCTATACTATTTCAGTCACGAGTCGGACTCTACTCGATTAGCTTTTGTTTGTGCATATTTCTCAACAAAAACTAATCTATCTCAGTAAAAAACTTGTCTCAAATAGATTAGCTTTTGGTTTTGATATTTTCAAAGAAAATGCACGGACAAAATCTAGTACCATTTTAGTCACGTACGAGTCAAAGTCTAAAAAAAGACGATGTTTTGTTTATGCATGTCGCAGTGAAATGAGGAAATCAGGGATTGCACGAAATCCAATTATCAAGAAAAGTATCTAGTGATAATTATGACAAAAATACTAATATAAAGTCCAAGATCATGTCATTTCACTAAACTAAGTAAAATGTTGAAAACGTCGACGGAGCACCGTTTCGCGGTGCTCCTACTTCCGGGTGGTTTAAAAAAAATTACCACGAAGGGAATGGCGGGGTCTTTCAGACCCCGCCATCCCCTTCTAACCTAACCTGTCCGAGTCGGGGTGCCCACAGTCGTATTTGCGATATTCAAGTACTACAAAATTTAAGAAAAGTTAAATAAGGTTTTGCTCGTACGTAATGTTTAAAAATAACTCGCCGAAAGTCTAGCTATTCGAGTGACATGAATTATATAGAACTAGGTTTTGTACGTGCATTTTCTTTGAAAATATCAAAACAAAAAGCTAATCTATTTGAGTCAAGTTTTTTACTGAGATAGATTAGGTTTTGTTGAGAAATATGCACAAACAAAAGCTAATCTATTTGAGTCAAGTTTTTTACTGAGATAGATTAGGTTTTGTTGAGAAATATGCACAAACAAAAGCTAATCGAGTAGAGTCCGACTCGTGACTGAAATAGTATAGGCTTTGGAAATAGGCTTCCAGTCTAACCTTTTGGTATTATCTACGAGTATATGTTTTACACAGCGACTGCCTACCTAACCTCCACAACCCAGTAACTGGGTAACATGATACCCCTTGGCAAATCTGGTTGTCTGACTACTTTTTGGTTTGGAGTTCTTGTATAAAATAGGTTGTCATTGACTTGATTTTTTTTTACAAGGAGAAAATGAAAATTATTATATTTATTCTGTGATAATACTAATCTGTGAGAGAGATAGTGAAGTAGCCTCAAATGGTTACAATTTTAAATAAATTGGATACCTTTGACTTCCTATCAACTGAAACATAATTATGTATTACTCATCAAGGTGAGGCTGATGAGTAATGTTCATCTTTTTAAACCTCAAGCTAACAATAATTGTCAAGCCAAATTTGAAAAAAAATGGTCGCAATTCCCACCTCACTCGCTGCAACCCAGTGTCCGTAGCAATTCATTAGCGCCGGCCGCGTGTCGCACGATACGTCATTTGCTTCATCCGTCATGCACGTCCGTCATTTGCGTCGGCCGTCAATCGGGCGTGATTAGGGCTCTGTGATTGCGCATTGATCGCTCGTTACCGACTGTTTGCTTGCGTACCGTCCTCGACGCACTACTGACAATACTAATTTGTGGAGTTTGAGTAGGCACAAGCATGTCCCGATTGTGACATAAGGGTATAAATCTGTTGAAGATTGTTAAAATGTTTGTTTAAATATTAAAGTAATGAGTGTCGGAGTTGAGAGGCGTTCACGGGCTTAAAAGAAAAAAGTCAGGTTTTCAGTTGCGAGATGAATAGACATAGTTACATTGTTGCCTTTTCGGGTCAGATAAAGAAAGACCAGCCCAAGATGTACCTGACGGTTTGACTGAAAAAAAATGCCCACTTATTTTCATTTCAAAGTTTCAATAATTAAATAAATGCCTTAAGACCCTGTGTTTGTAAACAGGCTATAGGCGATAATGATGTTTTTCACCCAGTAAATTATCAAGGGCTTTTCCAAAAAAGATAAAGCAAAAAAACAATAATAATCAGCATTTTAAATGAAGCCTTTCACGGCATATTAATCTCCACTTCTTTAATCCCTTAACACCGTCGAAAATATGAACTAGTGGAGCTATAAAAAATTGTAATAAAGTCATAACGGAGCGAAACGTGCGAATAAACGCGCGTCGTGTCGTAAAACTGTCGAATTGAATGGACGATGCAGTTGGCCGCGCCGCGCGCCCAACTCACACGTGAAACAAACAAGACAACACATTTTCTTTTCATTGTGATCAACTCGGATGGAAAATTTGAAACAAGTATGTCAAAGTGCAAATTGTAGGAGTTGGATTTGAAGCTTTGAAAATTGTCCAAAAATGAAATTGTCCAAGGGATATTTTGAAATCATTGAAACGGTATATTTATAATCCGGTACAAAACGGTATATTTATAATTCGGTACAAAACGGTATATTTATAATTCGGTACAATTCGGTACAAACGGTATATTTATAATTCGGTACGGTATATTTATACTTAGCTGATGCCTCTTTTGGCTTGAGTTAAAGAACTGGCCCACCGTACTGCATAAAAAAGTATGCCTACCGGCGAGTCTGACAGACCTTCTATCCCGCCCTAGGTGGTAGGATTCATTTGATGATCGTGTTAAATAAAAAAGGACCTCTTAGCCAATCGGCCAATCTGCTGACTAAAATAACTATTTTAATCAGTTTTAATTACTTAATTTTCGAGTACAGGATTCGATATTAACTGAAATACGCAATTAACAATAAATTAAAAGGTTGTCATTAATCGATCATTTACCTGATGCCCTGACATTTTCTGGCTGCATTAATTAATCCACTCTCGCACAATTACCTGTTTAATTATTTAATGAGCGATAAAGATTTAATAAAGGGTAATGATAATAATTATATCTTTTCTCTTTTACGGTTACATCCCGATTTAGCTTTTGGGCGATTTCAAAGAGTAATTTTTTTTGTTGTCTCCGAGCAGGACTGCGATGGCTTAATAGGTTGAGCTTCTCGAATCATCCAGAAGGACGTAAGTTCGAGTCCTCCTTGCGGTCAAATATTTTATTCCGCAAAAAAGCTAAACGATCCGTACCTATAATTTAAAATTTCATAAAGCATTTTCAACCAATTGACAACGAAAATGACTGTACACGAGATACCCCTTGTCATGTGAACCCCGTAGCGTAAAATCAGGTGTGGCGAGAATCTCGTACGCATTAATAATGATAAATTCGCGTCATTAATTCGGCAGGATTAGTCGCGCGGCCCGTGTGCACGCCGCCGATAACCAAATATTAACTCAATTAGTGAGGAGGAACGCGGCCGGCGCATTCAAATGTCTGCTAATCCCACCTAACGTGAACGGCCATACCCCTTTGATATCCTAGAACTGACGGCATTATGACCACAGGATTTTGAACCTTAAAAATAAGTCAAATAAAGGGATTTCGTTTTATTGTTCTTGATGTGAAGCGACTATTGTTGTGGATTATGCTATCCATTATGTTGGATGGACAAACGCTAGACCACGCTAGACTATACGCCACTTATACATTTTTGTTCACTGTTTTTGTAGGTAATGAATTTACAAACGTAAATTAATTAAAAATACGTCATGTTTTACGGGTTTTATTAAAAATAATGAACATAAAACTATGGAAAATAGTTATTTGTTATACAAGAGTGCAAAGTTGCTTTTTAACCGCGTGCTCAATTTTGATGACCGAGCATGCGAATGATTCTAAAATTGAATCACGAGTGCAACGAGTGATTCAAAAATTAGAATCATGAGCGGTAGCGAGGGAATCAAAAGAGCACAAGGTGAAAAATCTTTGCACTCGAGTGCAACACGTAACTTTTCATCCCACCTCAGCGAGGAAATGAGTAGATGCAAAAAAAGTTTAGGTAATAACTACTTACTACGTTATTATAGGTAAGTATTACAGAATAGTTATTTGTTATACAAGAGTGCAAAGTTGCTTTTTAACCGCGTGCTCAATTTTGATGACCGAGCAAGCGAATGATTCTAAAATTGAATCACGAGTGCAACGAGTGATTCAAAAATTAGAATCATGAGCGGTAGCGAGGGAATCAAAAGAGCACAAGGTGAAAAATCTTTGCACTCGAGTGCAACACGTAACTTTTCATCCCACCTCAGCGAGGAAATGAGTAGATGCAAAAAAAGTTTAGGGTAGAGTCAACTCGGCGAAGACCGTCTGGCGGGTAAGACCGTACAATAAGCAATAAAAGAAGTATAAATAACCACAGCAATTAAATGAAAAAGTGGTTGATTTAAACTGTTAAAACTTAACTTTTTGTAGTACGGGTTGTCTTGTTGTGCTTATTCAGACTATGTTGTATTGCTTACTGTACGGTCTTACCCGCCAGACGGTCTTCGCCGAGTTGTCTACTACTTACTACGTTATTATAGGTTAAAATAAAATATAGTTTAATAAGTTTCTTATTTTTATCTTGGTTTTTCATAACAATAAGTAGGACGTGAAAAGAAAACCGCAAAAGAAAAGTTCTGAGTCATGAAGGTTCCGAGTCTGAGATTTTATTTTTTATTATGTCTGTGTGTGTGTTCATTATCAAATAAATGTTTTCTATTCTATTCTATTCTTTTTAGATTGTAATAAATTAATAGTAGATTACGCACCAAAGGATTCTGGTTCGGGATTCAAGTTAGCCCAATGGGCACCACAACAAGCGATCAGCAGGGGTCAGCAGCCGCCTTTACTGGCACAACTCTTTAGTGCACGTGCATGTTCCAAATTCAATTTACTTTATCCACTAGAGGATAAAAACGGCTTTTACCCACAGATATCGAAGAGGAAAAATAGCATTATTTCCGAGATGGGGGGATGAAAAAGTATTCTATTTTTGAAATTTGATGTGGTACGACAACCTTCGAACGTGAAATGGGCACCACAATAAGCGATCAGCTGTTGGGGTCAGCGGGCGCATTACTGGTACAACTCATTATTGCACACGATGTTCTAAATTCAATTTACTTTATTCACTAGAGGATAAAAACGGCTTTTACGCTCAGATATCGAAGAGAAAAAATAGTCTTTACGAGGTGGGGGGATGAAAAATAAAATATAGTTTAGTATGTTTTTAAGTTTCTTATTTTTATCTTGGTTTTTCTTAACAATAAGTAGGACGTGAAAAGAAAACCGCAAAAGAAAAGTTCTGAGTCAAGAAGGTTCCGAGTCTGAGATTTTATTTTTTATTATGTCTGTGTGTGTCCATTTAAAATTAATGTTTTCTATTATATTCTATTCTTTTTAGATTGTAATAAATTAATAGTAGATGACGCATCAAAGGATTCTGGTTCGGGATTCAAGTTAGCCCAATGGGCACCACAACAAGCGATCAGCTGTAGGGGTCAGCAGCCGCCTTTACTGGTACAACTCTTTAGTGCACGTGCATGTTCCAAATTCAATTTACTTTATCCACTAGAGGATAAAAACGGCTTTTACCCTCAGATATCGAAGAGGAAAAATAGCCTTTCCGAGATGGGGGGATGAAAATGAAAATGTTATACAATCGTAGCAATCATTACCCTCCAAGTTATGGAAATACAATTGAGCCTCTCTTGATGATTTGTGAATCAGAATGTAGGCAAACTTAAAAAAAAATGTCAAATATAAATAAATTCATTTTTGAAAATAAATGTAAGTCTCCTAACGCGTAAGTAAATGCGTGCACTAACAATTAAGTTAGAAGAAAACTTATGCTACTAAATCTTAACAATACAATAACATGCTTACAGTTATGTGCTATAATAGCACGTCTCATGATCATTTACATACGTCATAAGACGGAGTGAAGGGCCATCTAATGATATTAATCCAATTAATGTTACCCAATCGTAATGACAAATGCACGGTTAGCACTGACATATTGCTAATACTCGGCTGACGAGGCAAAACCCGCGTGTTGCAACATATGACGTGGGACATCCATCATGGCTGGTTTCGACCCTGTGTTTACAAATACCGAGGAATGGGAAATAGGAGAAAAATTAAAAAAGGTGTGGTCTGATTTTGGGCAACTTGTGACGAAGCAAAAAAAAAAAGTATTGGTAAATATGCATGACAACGTTTGTTGAAAGTAAGATTAGATAGATTAGCTAAATACACTCTGCAAAAAACAAATTAAGCTTTCAATCAAACCTAATATCACTTTTTACTCTGCTTTACTTTCAACCCCATTTCTTAAAAGTGAAACGATTACAATTTTCTTTGCTTTAAAATAGCAAGTACCCACCTTCACAAGTAATTCGAATCAAATCTACCTACTTAAATTAAGATTTTCCAATTAATCTCAAACTTAACCCCGCTTCTAATTGAATCCTCAACAAAGACAAATTCTGACTACAATCACAGTTCTTTCAACGTTTCCATTCGAACAGCTTTTCTTTGTAAAGCAAACGTACCGGTGCCGAGCAAACTTAATCCAATCCGCGATTCAGACCAAGTAAGACGTCGGCTCAAACAAATTATTTGACATAATATCGTTAATTAGAAACCCTCCTTTGTAACCGAGGGTAGGGTAATTAGGTTCGGATCCTCTGAATGGGCCCTTTTTCTGCTCGTTACGGCTGAAACAAAGGGGCAAAGAAGTAAACAGTCCGTATTCAGACGAGAATTTGCATTACTGACAATGAAAGAGTTTGACTTTAATTCTGTTACAATGTTGGTTTTGGTTTGTCTGCGTTGAGATTGGAGGTTGTATTGCGTCGAGGGCCTTAGAGGGCCAAAGCCTTCCAGAGTCGTGAGTCTGTCTCATCAGGCAACCGTGACTTTAGAAAGTTAAGGATTATTGAAGGATCACCTGCATAGATTTTGGGAAGTAAAAGTCCTGCCCTGTGTGTGCGGACTGCGGACTCATTTGATTAAGTAACCACGACAAAAAAAAGGTTGTATTGCATTTAGAGGATGCTTTATAATACAGGTAAAGGTTATTGCAATTGTCGGTTTGTCTGATACTGAGAACAAACATCACTTAAAATAAGAATAGTACGGGGGCCACGCTAAAGCCAGTGATTTCGTCTCAAGCTATAATAAATAATTAGAAGACTACATCAAAACTTTTTTCCATAAAACTTCTTGAAAGGCCGCGTCAGTTGCGGTTCTGTGGATGCGTTTTTATTTTATTTCTTTTTATTTTATTTATTTAAGACCAGTAATCATATTACTCATAAATTAATTCATATAATTGAATAAATATTTAACAAATGGAGACCACGCTCCGGCAAGCGCAGCGTTTTGACGTCCGCCTACAAGGTGGACAGACGATATGATGAAAATCACAGGATCGCGCTGAATGCAAGACGCTTCCAACCAGTCCTATTGGAGATGTATGGGGGAGGCCTATGTTTAGCAGTGGATGTCCTACGGCTGATATCATGATGAGTAAATATTTTAGGGAAAAAATATTTTTTATTTACCCATCAGCCCTTTTTTCCCCAAATTGTAAAACCGTTGCTGTCATTCGCGGCTTGTCCCTAAGACGTCTCCCCTCGCGGGTTTAATTGCACCGGCATTGTTGCGCCTGATTTGATTCTGTATCTCTCCATAGGGCACAATCATAATAACGAGCTTAGCGGCCGGTACGCTCAGCGGATATAGTGGCGGAACACAAAAAGTCATTTTAAGGAAATGGATAAGACGTAAGGATAATGTTTTGTATTTTTGTAATTTTGTATCAGGATAAAATGAAAATACGATTTTACTACTTTTGCCGTCAAATGGAGAAGAATCGTTTGCATTTACCTATATTACTTAGTTACTTATCCATGATAGACGCCAGTAGGTTACTGATGAAACGGTCGCCGTAACCGAAAGCGGCATGGAAGGATTATTACTTACCTATAGCCACTTTACTGGGCTTCCAGTGATAAAATATACTCTTCTCGTACTCACTTTCTCTACTATTTTTTCTTACTGCTGGGCAAAGGCCTCCCCTATATCCATCCATCATCTTTTCTAGTGCCACTTCGGGCCAGCCATCCGAGTTACGCATGCAGATCGTCTTGTAATCTCTTTTTGGGCCGGCCTCGGTGGCGGCGTCGTCCATTCTCACCCATTGAGTGCATATTTTACTAAAATAAAACCTGAAAGTCAAAGCTGCTTCGGAGAAGTGCAACCACATGTTCAAAGCAAAGCTCAAATGTTTTGTTTAACGTCTTTATAGAACATTGACAATGATCGACGTACGCAGTAGCACGTCTATGCATCACCCGCCACATGTCAAGCACACACTTTCCCTGACAATTTACAAACAACAACTTACTCCTAATTATGTTTGCGATTCCTTTAGAAATCTCTTTCGACTCGCCTCCAATTGTGAACACTCGTTCTGAAATGACGATAAATACGACCGAATTTCAGATAATTAACTCAGATTACGGTCTTTTAACAAATAATACGCTTTTGTTGCGGAAAATTGTAAGAAAAGCTTTGCTCGAGGCCGTTTAATGATATCCTGGTGACAGATGGAAGACAGGATTCTACAAAATAAATGCATTCTACTTGTCGCAGACATAACAGCATTCATGTTTTGTTACCCCCAGAACTTTGCCATCTCAGTTATCAGTGTAAGGGCCAGTTTTGCCTGATATTTGAGAAGCCTGTTGGTCTAGCGGTTAGTGACCCTGACTGCTATGCCGGAGGTCGTGGGTTCGATTCCCACCCAGGACAAATGTTTGTGTGATGAGCACGATCATTTGTTCTGTCTCTGGGTGTAATTTATCTATAATATGTATGTATTTAGAACCATATTTAAGTATGTTTATCAGTTGTCTAGTACCCATAACACAAGCTCTGCTTAGCTTGGGACTAGATGGCGTTGTGTGATAGTTGTGGAATATTATTATTATTATATTGGGCTGAAGCTTAGGATCAATGCATTATACGGGCAAAAGAATACTGCAGTGAAATTGACGCCTTACAGTATTCAAAATGAAACAGAACCTCGGCAGTCTGTTGATGTAACATAAAAATTTATTAGAGCAAATTTTCAACAAACAGATCGAACGCAATAGTTCAACCGCCGTGAATATCGAATATCGAGTAACTTAAAACCCATGCAAATTTGGAAAAACCTATTATAATCTGCATCGCACACCGCTGGACGCTCTTTTCATTCGATACCTTTTGTTGGCGGATTCAATTAAGTTTACATCGGCACCGAGGTCAGTTAATAAAAACCGAAGCCTACAAAAATTGGCGCGTAAATCAAATTCAATAAAGTGCAGTACAATAGAACGGGACGGGACATCGGGAAATGACGGCGGGAACCTGCGGTATCCAGCGGGAACAATGACGCGCACGCACACCACGCCAATCAGTTTATATTGTCAAGCACGCGAAACGGATATGTTGCCGTTATTACCGATGAGGTTTTTCATCATGTGGGTATGAAATGCTTTTCAATTGATTTTATTGTTACTTCGGTTACGGATATAAGTTTTTCGTCTCAATTGTTCATTGGCATCAATAAAAAAATATTCTGGTGTGTTTTAATGTGCCAGAGTACTACAAAACGAGGCAGTACGCGTTATACATATTATACCCATAAGTAAACCTTTATGTTCAAGTAGACAGGCAGTTGAACCAAAAACTTGAAACAGTATTGGAAAGTTCGTAAAATAATTTGAATGAAGCGCACCCCTTCCTCTTCTTTTATTAGATGCACCGATTGAACACCTCCGTTACCCTTCCACATTAAGGATTCCCGTCCACCGTGCCACGTCTTCGAATTAATCGCCCGAGAGCCGCTCTATTAAAGTTTCTTCGCAAGTTGTTTAAGAGGCTCAAGTTCCTTAAAACTCCGCAGATAATGTTAAACATTCATTTAAGTGCGCAAAGAGCGCCCAAGTTCCGAATTGTCGTATAAATCTTCTAATTCTTGAAGCGTTTAATATTCATATCACCGTTCGCGAGTCACAGTTGGTAAGCCGGCGAAAAGTTCGACTAGACTCCGTGGAATTTAAACGCAACCGGTACGTAATGCGAATTTACCCACACGCTTCGGGTATTTTGTTATATAGAATATGTTTATAAGTATTTAAATATGTCTTTTTTTACTAATTTTCATTCTTTTCATATTTATTACTAGCTTCTGCCCGCGACTTCGTACGCGGATCCTGTTGCTTATGCTAGCGACAATGGGGTCGACCAAATCGAAGATCAAAAACGTCTGATGTGAAATTCTTAGAGCCTAGGAACGGGAAAACAACGGGACGCGCATGACGATTCCAGACGTTCCAGATCTTTCATTTTTGTAAGTCAACAGGAAATGCTAATCAGACTAAACAGCTCATGCTAAGACGTCATTCCTTTATATGACGTGATAGTGTAGCTGGGCTCTTGAGTTTCACAACAGGTGTTCCAGATCTTCAATTTTTATACTTCAACAGAGAGTGCTCATCAGGGTGAACAACTTTGCTAAGAAGTCATTCCTGTATATGTTATAGTGTAGCTGGGCTCTTGGTGTTCCTCATCAGGTGTTCCAGATCTTCAAATTTATTCTCTCAGCAGAAAATGCTTATCACGTGGAACAATTTTTGGTATCGCACCATTTTTGTATCTCTTATAGTTTAGCAGGTCCATTGCGGTTCTGCGCCAGGTGTTCAAGTTTCCAAGATAAATTATAGCCTATGTGTTGGCCAGACTTAATATCTATACAACAAAAAAAAAATCATTCAAATCCGTCCAGTACTTTTTGAGTTTATCCCGGACATACATACAGACAAACAGATAAACAGACAAACAGACAAAAATTCTAAAAACTATATTTTTGCCTTCGGTATCGATTGTAGATCACACCCCAAGTATTCTTTAAAAAAAATATTCAATGTACAGTTTTGACTTTCCTACTATTTTATTATCTATACATATAATAAAATAGTAGGAAAGTCAAAACTGTACATTGAATATTTTTTTTAAATAATACTTGGGGTGTGATCTACAATCGATACCGAAGCCAAAAATATAGTTTTTAGAATTTTTGTCTGTTTGTCTGTTTGTCTGTTTATCTGTTTGTCTGTATGTATGTCCGGGATAAACTTAAAAAGTACTGGACGGATTTGAACGATTTTTTTTTTGTTGTATAGGTATTAAGTCTGGCCAACACATAGGCTATAATTTATCTTGGAAACTTGAACACCTGGTGCAGAACCGCAATGGACCAGCTAAACTTTAAGAGATACAAAAATGGTGTGATAGCAAATATTGTTCCACGTGATGAGCATTTTCAGCTGAGAGAATAAATTTGAAGATCTGGAACACCTGATGTGGAACTCCAAGAGCCCAGCTACACTATAACATATACAGGAATGACGTCTCAGCAAAGTTGTTCACCCAGATGAGCACTTTCTGTTGACATATAAAAATTGAAGATCTGGAACACCTGATGTGGAACTCCAAGAGCCCAGCTACACTATAACATATACAGGAATGACGTCTCAGCAAAGTTGTTCACCCAGATGAGCACTTTCTGTTGACATATAAAAATTGAAGATCTGGAACACCTGATGTGGAACAACAAGAGCCCAGCTACACTATAACATTTACAGGAATGACGTCTTAGCAAAGTTGTTAAGCCTAATGAGCAGTCTCTGTTGACATATAAAAATTGAAGATCTTGAACACCTGATGTGGAACACCAAGTGCCCAGCTACACTATAACATTTACAGGAATGACGTCTTAGCAAAGTTGTTCAGCCTGATGAGCAGTCTCTGTTGACGTTTAAAAATTCAAGATCTTGAATACCTGATGTAGAACTCCAAGAGCCCCGCATGAGCATGAGTTGTTCAGCCTAATGACCACTCTCTGGTTACGTATGAAAATTGAGATCCGGAACACCTGATGTCGAACTCCAAGAGCCTAGCTACGCTATAACATAAATATAGGAGTCACGTCTTAGCAAAAGCTGTTTAGTCTGATGAGCATTTCCTGTTGACTTACAAAAATGGATGATCTGGAACGTCTGGAATCGTCAAGCGCGTCCCGTTGCTTTCCCGTCCCCAGGCTCTAAGAATTTCACATCAGACGTTTTAGATCTTCGTCTTTGTCGACCCCGTTATCGCTGGCATAAGCAACAGGATCCGCGTACGAAGTCGCGGGCAGAAGCTAGTATTATGTATAGATTGTTACAGGTAAACAGGAATATAATTACGACTTCACCAAATAGGCCTTTTCAACAAATACTGAATACTTTCAGTTATGTTGCAATCATTCCTAACTGCATCATTTATGTTATATATTTTTAAACAATAAATAAATATCGACTTACCTATATGTAAAAACGAAATATCAAAACTGCCTGTATTCTAAAATCCCGGTATCATTTTATATTCACCGACAAAACAATAAAACCAGCCGCTGTTACGGATACCCATGCGGATACCCCATAAATATTCGTCCGATTGCTTTTTCGCAAAATCAATATACCCATTAAAATACAACTGTGATTAAAAGTTATACAGCAGTTTTATTGATATTTTAGAACATCGTTTTACAACTGCAAAGGAAGGAGAAGTGTAAAGCAATTGCGAGTCGCAGCCAAAACACGTACCTCGTTCATTCGGACCGTTATAACAATACCAACTTGAGAAGACACTGCCTGCCCCTTGGGCCAAAGAAGTTTTGAGAACAGCGGGGGTCAAATAATTACATTACGACAGGTCTACCAAAACTGGACATGTAATAACTGTCTGACCAAGTGGTATTGACGTGCTGCATCAGCGGTTTGGATACGACATCCCACTCATTTGTGGACAATGTTACTATTTCCTACATCTTGAAGTGACTTACTAATTGCCCTTGAATTGAGACTACTGTTTTTTAATCAATTTTAAAACAAGCTAAAACAGTAGACAAATAAAATCAAATTGAATTCACAAACTAAATCTTTTCCCCTTTCAGTGTTTTATACGTATATCCAATTTGAAATAAAACTGAAAAGACGAACACAGCGCTCTCGTGGTGGCGCGCCCCCCCAAGCCATGTTTCCGTCCGCGGTATTTTAAATAAACTGCACTTTTTATGTTCTTAGCATATTTTTTAAAAGCCGACGCCGTTCCAAGCGTATTAATACGCACTCTTAAACACCCCTAACATGAATAATTAGGTGTTCCCCAGATTTATCCACCGGCGTTATCTGTAAAACACGCGTTTTAAAATCGCAAAGTCATTCTTTTCGCTTTATTGAGGATAATACATCTTGGCTCGGATGAGATTCTGATTAATGTCTTTAACTCGAGTCGATGTAACTTTGTCAAAGATAGCGAAGAAAAAATAAAGGGACGTGACTCGACTAATTCGATTTTTACAACAGAGAGAGTTAGAAGAATTATAGCATTAGCTCGAAAATGAGGATTTAAATACTGTGTCGGTTAATAAAACTTTTTTCTATCCTGGCAGGGAAAATATAACAAGAAAATTATATCAATTCTTCTTTCGAAATTTCTGCTGTAATGGCAGCTATGTCTTTGACGGTGAACGTCATATAGTTTTCCTATAAATGTTTATGATAATTTTCTACGAATATGAGAATTAAATTTCTGTTTGCTCTGTGTTCCGGTACTTATTAAAAGATTATATTTACTGACTTTGGTTTCATCAGTATCGTTTGGTTTGTAATCGTAACTTTTGTTAATTTTCCAGCATTGTCGATTTGTCTAGGAGTACATGCAGATGGTGCACAAGCAGTCAAAAGAGGTACTTTTCCCTACATGGTAAGTTCTTATTTCTTTGATGTAACTTTTGCGTATCATCGATATCCATGACAATACTAAAAGTAGTGAAAGGACACGTAAAAGTTATAATCCTGATGTATCAAAGAGAATTCAATTATCATAATCTTTCCGTGCGTATGTGAATTCCGCTTCAGTCTCGAAAGTTTTTAGGCTTATCTTTTCTACAAGTATTTTAAGTTCCACATACATACCTCATGTCTGGAATGTCTAACTACACAAAATTAAAAAAAACTGCACTTTCTCTGAAAAAACTCTTACTACCATAATGTTTCTTAGCTCTCTTAACATATCTTTTCAGGCATTCCTATATTACCCGGATGAGACGGTGGTGGACGGCGCTGGCTCTCGTTTTCTCCGCGGAGCAATTCTCATTCGACCTGACTGGCTAGTCACCTCTGCTGTCGGCCTCAGTATTGTGCCAGATGCCATCAAAGGCTTTCCCCAGAAAACACTTTTAGCCCGACTTGGTGCAATTGCTATTGATATCACTTTTACTCTTAACGAAGATGAGGATGAGCAAGAGCGAGAGGTACATACCATGAACGTTGCCACTACTCTTGTCCATTGCATAAAGCCCATATGCCTACATGCAAGCTTGCATGCCATCAGCTTTTGATTGTTGAATAATAGAAAAATAAACGCCAGTGAGAACAGTGATGGCCCAGTGGTATCGGCCCCGACTTACGGGTTACAGAGGTCGTGAATTCAAACCAAGCCTGGCGCATAACTTTGTATAATTTATTTCATTACCACAGCTTTCAAAACGATGAGGAAAAACATCGTGAGGAAACCGACATGTCATAGAACTATCAAATTCAATGACATGTGTCATTTACCAACTAGGCCCGCATAGTGGTGGCCCACTAGCTCTCAAAGAGAGGAAGCCTGTGTCCCTGCAGTGGGAACATTATAAGCTGATAATGATGCTTGCTACTTGCATTCTTTTGTGCAAGTTACTGGCATGTGTAGTGCTTAATGTATTTTTGAATGGTTTTAATAAATAATATTACATTAGAAAATTTCTGCACAAATACCAAAACTACAACATTCAGTTTAGTTTTACTACATTTAGTTTAGTTTTACTACATTTAGTTTAGTTTTACTACATTTAGTTTAGTTTTACTACATTTAGTTTAGTTTTACTACATTTAGTTTTAATTTATTCTCCAGGTCATACAAATTGTTCGCCCGTTTAACCACAGTGCGACGCAATGGTGGCGTACTGACATCTCCCTAATGAAGACTCTGTTACCTTTCAAACTTACTTCAGCTGTGGACACCACCACTCTCAGCTATAAAACTGGCATCCCGGAGAAAACCTGCGCTATACTCGTTTATGTCGTAAGAGATCAGATTTATTATTTGTGTATTATAGTCCCGCAATTTCAGTCTACAATGTCACCGTAAAGATGCCGGTTCGCTCGCAAGACCGCGAAAGGAAACAGGGACAGGAGAAAGCGACAAGAGACCGCGACAGGAGACCGTGACAGGACACCGGGACACTTGACGCGCTCTCTTCTGCATGGCGGTGATTCACACCGCGACAGGGAGATCGAAACAGGAGACCGCGACACTTGTCGCGCTCTCTTCTGCATGGCGGCGATTCACACCGCGACAGGGAGATCGAAACAGGAGACCGCGACACTTGTCGCGCTCTCTTCTGCATGGCGGCGATTCACACCGCGACAGGGAGATCGAAACAGGAGACCGCGACACTTGTCGCGCTCTCTTCTGCATGGCGGCGATTCACACCGCGACAGGGAGATCGAAACAGGAGACCGCGACACTTGTCGCGCTCTCTTCTGCATGGCGGCGATTCACACCGCGACAGGGGGGAGATCGAAACAGGAGACCGCGACACTTTTGTCATTGCATCGCATTGAACTGAGTTTAGCTATTTATGTGAGCGCACAAAATAATAATGACTACTCACGCGGGCGCGCATGAAAGTATCCAGGTATGTGCGAACAATTTACAGTGCTCGCACACAATTTTTTGTGTTCGCTGGAGTTAGTTGACCAGAGTCAATATTTGTGCCGCACACTACCACACAGTCGGTGGAATCGCAAACCGATCCTAAATGGTGGAGCACTATACATATAGGATCATAATAATAAGTGAGCGTGTAGAAAAGTCTCAATAAAGTCTATCTACGAAAGGTCTTCACATGTTTAAATGCACTCCACATTGTTGTTTCTTTTACAACTTACTTATTTACAGACCTTTATAAAAAAAAACTCCTTGATTTTCTTTTGCCTACAGAAGAAAGGTGATAATATAACCGAAGACAGAATTTTGATGCGGAAACACGTCGAGATGCTGCCACCTTCGAACCAGAACTGTGGCTCTCACTACATTGGCAACACCATGACCTGTGCCACTAATAGCGACAATAATAAGAACACGATTAATGAAACTACTTTCTGCCAAGTGAGTTATCAAACCACACAATTCTACAAAAACTGTTATAGCCGTTTTCTCAGTTCAAAGAAATAGGCAAATAGAGCGCTCAGAACACACGAGTGTGTCCACCAAAGTTAATACAAAATCAAAATCGAATACAAAGTCGCGACACTCGACAGTACCAAGCTACGCGTCGTACCAAACTACGCGTCGTTATTGTTATATGCTAGAATATGCCGTCTCGTGTCTTTAAACATTGTAAAATTTGTTCTCAAAAACAAAGAAAATAATATGGAATGTACTTCGATTTGATTTTGTATTTACGTAGTGAATAAAGGACTTTTAAAAGCAATTTCCATAAATGAATCACGAGCAAGTGAAGGATTCTGACGACTGGTAGTAGTGATTCATTCTCCGCTTCCTCAATAAGTCGAAACGCTGCGAGAAGTGCTCCGGCACGATCTCAGAGCGGTATGGAGAGAACGACTGTTGCAACTTAATTCAGTCAAACCCCATTCGCGGCGGTAACACCCTCTTTGAGGAGTGGCTGGAGAGGCGCCACCGCGTCCTCTCCTTCCGCCTGACACAGGTCCTCTCTGATCACGGATGTTTCGAGAGGTTCCTGTGTCGGATTTAGTGGGAAGTTAAGCCTGGGTGTCACCACTGCAAGGATCTCCTAGAGCACTTGGTGGAGCATATTTATCTTAAGCTGGGTACTCACTTAGCAGCGTAGCACGTAACGTGTCAGATACGGTATCAAGTGAGTACGTAGGCACGAGCCCGCTGCGAACCGCTCGCTGTAAGTTCGCAGTGATACGGCCTCTCGGCGAGTCATACAAATACAAAGGCGGCTCGCAGTGTGCTCGGACGAGCCGTACCCACTTGCGGGTTGATACCGTATCTGATACGTTACGTGCTACGCTGCTAAGTGAGTACCCAGCTTTTTATCTTATACATTTATAAAAATCAATTACTGTTCGTTCAGCTAAAAATCGAGAACGGTTGGACCGATTTGGTTAATTTTGGATATTGTTGGATTATGGATAGGGAAGGTTTAAAAGGTGATTTTGAGGCAGGACGAAGTTTGCTGGGTCAGGTAGTGTGAGATAAATGTGTTGAATTACGATAATCGTGTTAAGTCACATATCATTATGTTGTCACAATTCAAATCACACCTGTAGGTAGGAATAAGACAAAAAGTTGTTTCTCCAGGTTCAGTTTTAGATCTATATTAATGCGATTAACTCTGACACTTTAGGACATTTAGGTACACATATGTATTAGTTGTATTTTTGTTTATTTTTAGTGTTCCATAACTTAGGGCGACTTTTACTCACCCTTAATATAATAAGAAGTTCCAATAAATATAAAATTAAAACCTCTTTTAACAATTGATAAATCTTAAATTCTTCTGAAATTAACGTATCAAATCGAATATATAAATGATATTGTGTAGTTTGTTAGTAAAAAGATGTAAATAGGATCGGGATCCTTTTAGTGTTAAATTATTTTCTTTGTATTTTCTTCAGATTTATACCGATTTGAGAAAGTTATACGAGTTTGTATTCTTTATAATACCGAATGAATTGATCTCTGATGGCAACTGTTTAATCTCGACGAAATAATATGAACACTTATAAAATTATTTTTACTTAAAAAGCGCTTCGGCTAGGTTAACTTATTTGATGTTACTTGAGTCCATTCAAAACTGAAGTTTTATATTAATATTATTAATTAATATTCTTTTACATCATAGGGCAACAGCGGTGGACCTCTTATTTGTGAAAATGAAGTAGTTGGAATTCAAACCTATATAGATAACGACTGCAAACAACCACATCTGTATCAACTGTTGTCAGCCTGGGAGAACTTTATAACTTGCGGTACTGAGGACAAATGTCAAGAGGAACAGTGCTCTCAGATTTGTGACGTTATCAACAAAGATCAACTTCTAAAAACCACTACACCTCCTTCTGAAACAACAGAAACATCTTCTGAGACAACATCATCTCATACAACGGAAGTATCTACGGAGCCAACGAAAAGATCCACTGAACCAACAAAAGTATCTTCTGAGTTACCAAAAGCTACTTTGACACAAGCCGACTCATCTACTGAACCCCAAGGCACTTCTACGACACCTTCTACGATAATATATGACAACGAAATACCGCCTAGAGTTTCAATGACTGGCGTAAAATCAGAGGAAGCAAAAACAAAAACTATTCCACTGGTATACAATGATGGTATTTCGACCCAGTCAGTTTCTGAAGGAACAACCAAGCTTGCCAAAACCCAGCGCTGGCCAGAAGATCGTAATGAACCTCATCAAGGGGAAGAAGTCAAGTTGCCCCCGGAAGAAGTACAAGATCCATGGGGGGAGAGAAGGTTCATGTCGTTGCCAGGACTACGCCCACGTAAGATGCGAACGTGGAACAAAGCATCTAAACCGTTAATGTCTTCAAACATTTTCTTGGGATTCTTCATTTTGGCTTATTTGAGTTAATGATTCTTTTATGTTATGCTTGAAAAAGTATTAAACTTTTATTTTTTTCGGTATTTTGTTTGTTATTTAAAAACTTCTTGTTTCAAAATAATGACTATTGCATTCAACAGCCCAGCAATAAAATACCTCTAAATAAGATTTCTCTTTAGGTTGAATGCTACAATTTATGTGTTGCCTAACTATGTCTATCTATAACTAACCAGTTGTTTTCCCTGTCTTCAACCAGTGCATCCTATAAGAAAGGCAGAGGACAAAGCGATGTGGCCTTTGTTCAGTATCTTTACACGTTGGTCAGTTTATAAATTCTTCACTTTATAAAAAAGTAATAATGTTAAGGGGCCTTTTTTTAGGGTGGTAAAATCATCAAATGAGTCCTCCCACACCGGGAGGGACTGTCACACTCGTACTGACTAAAATCCACGGTGTCCTTCAACAGCCCTTTATGTTCCGGGGTCACGGAAATGAGATTAGTCCCACAACCCCGGCAGGGCCCTCTAGAGGGGGGCCTCGTCATTATGCTGACGCTCTTTGAGGCGCGCGTGGAACAAAGCGCTGTCGACCCGGGCATGGTCCATGGTCGGACAGTGAGTTGCCCTTTACTCGCCGCCAATGTCAAGTGGCCTAGCCTTCTTAATTTCACAACTTGACTCCATAGGTTTGTTTAAACCCTTGACATTTGTAAATTATCATCATTCACTACTTTGCCAAACCTAAAAATCAATAACTCATCGTAATAATACGTGTTATTTTATCAAAACTCTTGTATCCGACAGCTCTTTAAGGCGCACGACGCGTCGTGTACCCGGGCATGATTGGACGGCAAGTGGAAGTCCGAGCCTACGTAGGGCGGAAACCGTTTGGTGTCTTTCGTGGTGGCTGGGTTGTGAGCTAGAGGCAGTCCTCTCCCTCACGGCAGCCGCCTGCTGATTCGCTAGCATGACTGTTTCACGCAGCATGGCCTTGACCGGACACGTGAGGTCGTCGCCTATCGCCTCCGTAAATGTTAAGCTAAATGTATTTTTGAGTACGTTATGTGAGAACGATGTAACTATACGATGTAGAGTCCTTTTAAGTCCGACAAAGTTGAATCATGGCCCATTTTGACAATAAATCGTTTGAATCCGGCAAATTGACAAAGGTCAAAGTAGTTACCATGGATATGTATCTGTATTTGAAAGTCTGTAAGAAATTAAGGTTATGGTGTGCCAAAGTTGAATCATGACCCATTTTGACAAAAAATCGTTTGTATCCGTGAAATTGACAAAGATCAAACTAAAAGTGAATATGGACCTAATTGTATGTCTGCTAGAAAATAACCTTTTTTTTCGTGGTAAAATCATCAAATGACAGGGGTCATTTGTTGCCCCGTCCCACCCTTACTGTCATACTTGTACTGACCAAAATCCACGGTGTCCTTCGATAGCCCTTTGTGTACCGGAGACGCGTAATATGCACCATTAAAAAAAAAGCACTATGGCCCTCTATAGGGGACCCCGTCATTATGCTGACGCACCTTAAAGTGCGCGTGGTACACAACGCGCCGTCGACCCGGGCAAGGTCCATGGTCGGACAGCAAGTTGCCCTTTACTCGCCACCCGGTGGCCGGAGATCGTCCCGCGATATCCGTCGCTGTGGGCGTCTACCACTGTGGCTGAGGTGGAGGAAGGACGCTGTCCTCTCTCTCTCGCGGCCCGCCTCCTCCTTCGCTAGCATGACTGCTTCGCAGAAGGAGGCATCCTAGAAAATAAGCTTAAGGTGGGTCATAATTCAACTTTGGCGATTGCACATATGAATTTAAAAAGACACATTGGTACTTGCCTGGGATTGAACTGGCAACATCGTGCATAAGAAACGGCTGTATGTATTCGTAAATTGTAATTAATTAACTTGATATTAAAAAAGCCTATAAAATACCTACTTCAAAAATAATGCAACTGACTTCAAAAACAACCACAAAAATTATTTAAAATAACCTACAAAATAACTTTTCATTTTCAAACCTGTATAATAATAATTGTCTCCCGGAATTATTATTTTTTTTTCTAAAATTTTTATTTCCATTTATCATTTTTTTATTTATCATAGGGCAACAGTGGCGGACCTCTTATTTGTGAAAATGAAGTAGTTGGAATTCAAACCTATATGGATAACGACTGCAAACAACCACATCTGTATCAACTGTTGTCAGCCTGGGAGAACTTTATAACTTGCGGTACTGAGGACAAATGTCAAGAGGAACAGTGCTCTCAAATTTGTGACGTTATCAACAAAGATCCATTTCTAACAACCACTATACCTCCTTCTGAAATATCAAACGCGTATCTTGAGACAACAATGACGTCCACAACGGAAGTATCTACTGAGCCAACAGGAGTTTCCTATAAGCTACCAAAAGCAACTTTGTCATCCAGTGAACCCCAAGTCACATTTACGATAGTAAAAGAATTTTGGACACCAATAACTATAGTAGAATCGGAAAAAGAGAAAACAAATTTTGCACTTTCAGTCAAGGGTGACGAAGCCCAGCGCTGGCCAAATGAAAGGAAAATAAGGGAAGCAGAAAGCCAAGGTTCCCTGGCAGTGGATGCTCAAAGAAAAGCAATGAAGAGACCAAAAATTTGGCCTAAACGTCGCAATACGACGCAGAACAATGAGTCTGGTCTTTCAGTGTCTTCAGGCATTTTCTTCGGAATTTTCTTTCTGGCATGTTTGAGTTAATTTTAATATAATTTCTACGATTGAAAGAATAATAAACTTTTAATTTCATTTATTATTTGAAAACACCTTATTTCGATCATTTAATCTTTGCCAATATTATGAGTATGCAACGTCGCTGGGGAGGGAGGCAGCAGTTTGTCGAAGTTTGTCGAATAAGTAGAATTAAGTAAGGTTGCAGGCTTAACGCCTCCGTAGTTTGCTCTAATAGCATTAACAAGTTTCCAGACCATAAGTAAAGAAATTTATAATATTCTGCATTCAAGCTTAACAGTACTATTACATATTCTGTGGCTTAACCTACAAGTACTCATTTGGTATTCATTTGCTTTTATATTAACGAGGATCAGCTCAATCACCACATAGTACGAGATCCGGTAGAAAAAATATATACCCTCATCTGTTATTTGAAAATGGCATATAATACACGCTAGATACTCTAAACGACAATATTTTGGTGATAGGTTGTCGGCCTGAATCGCGTACCGTCTATGTTAATTCATAAAAATTGTCCTCAAAAATTTTCGTTCCACTTCCCTCATCTGTTATTTAGAAAAATCAAGCACAAAGTGATAGAACATACCTCAAGGAACCTAAAAAACATAGGTTGTCGGTGTCTAACCCTGTCCTTCTAATTAGTTGTCGGGTTTAAACAGGTGAGTTACCGTAGATAATATACCCTCATCTGTTATTTAATCGAATTAGATATCAAATGATAGATTATTTTATTCTGAATCCAACAATATTTAGTTGTCGAAGCAAAACTGTGGCTGAATTTCGGTTGTCTAAATAATCGTAAAATTTGTTCCCTAAGCGTTGAAGAACAAAAGACGAGATAATGATGCAGGTGTGCAGTTCTGCACCCAGACAGGTCGAAAAGTGTTTGGAAGACTAATTTCACTTCCTCCAAGGTCATGGCAATAGTGTGAAGTGTTGTGCGCGAAACTGTACAGACAGGTCGAAAATTGTTTTGAAGGGGCGCGCAAAGTTCACCTAAAATTTAAACTCTGATAATTGGAAACCCGAAAATTCTTCCTAACATTTTTCATCCCAACAATCACATTTTCTAACTACTCTGTCTCTAATGTTCATAATATTCTGAAGCATTCAACTTCATAATGTCAGTAGCAAAAAACATCTATTATACTTTTATTTGTTTTCTTATATTTTTCAACATAAACCCTATTTTTAAAGTCATATTATTATATTTTATCTGTTAGAACTACGTGCATCCTCGGGACTTCCTGGTACCCCAACTCGGACAAGTCAGATTATAAAAGAATGGCGGGGTCTTTCAGACCCCGCTATCCTCTTCTTGGTTTTTTTTTTTAAAAACCAGCCAGAAGTAGTAAGGAAACCTCCCGGTGTCTTAATTAAATTAATGTAGTTAAATAACTTGCCCATAATAAATGAACATGTATGATTATTATTAATCTAGTCTGAGTTGAATCCAGTGTTTGGTCTATGGCACGTGCTTACTTAGTCAGAAAATTATTTAAAACGAGTTGATTTCATCTTTGTCTGCCGCATACAGTTTCGCACACAACACTTCACACTATTGCCGCGACCTTAGCAGGAAGTGAAATTAGTCTTCCAAACACTTTTCGAGTTGTCTGGGTGCAGAACAACACACCTGCATCATTATCTTGTCTTTTCTTTTTCAACGCTTAGGGAACAAATTTTACGATTAAAATTTAGACAACCGAAATTCCGCCACAGTTTTGCTTCGACAACTAAATATTGTTGGATTCAGAATAAAATAATCTATCATTTGATATCTAATTCGATTAAATAACAGATGAGGGTATATTATCTACGGTAACCCACCTGTTTAAACCCGACAACTAATTAGAAGGACAGGGTTAGTCACCGACAACCTATGTTTTTTAGATTCCTTGAGGTATGTTCTATCAGTTTGTGCTTGATTTTTCTAAATAACAGATGAGGGAAGTGGAACGAAAATTTTTGAGGACAATTTTTATGAATTAACATAGACGGTACGCGATTCAGGCCGACAACCTTTCACCAAAATATTGTCGTTTAGAGTATCTAGCGTGTATCATATGCCATTTTCAAATAACAGATGAGGGTATATATTTCTTCAATGTATCCTAGACTAACAGTTATTATTAACGTTACCAACGTCATTTAACCATAATACACCGAGCACATAATTATTTAAATAAGCTTTATTAAAACAAAACTATCGGATCCATGCCCATTACTACCTATTCTCATCCCTACAAATATATTAAAAACAATCTTTACAATCGGTAAAGCAGTTTCGAAGGTGTACAAACACATACACCGTGACACGCTTTTTTACAAGCTTTTTTTTAATATCAAGTCAATTTTACAATTTACAAAATACAGAGGTTTCTTATGCACGAAGTTGCCAGTTCAATCTCAGGCAAATACCTATGTGTCTATTTCAATTCATTTGTACCGATTTTCTAAGTTAATCTTGGACATCAATGACATGGGTGATGGAATCATGAGGAAACCTTATATGTTAACCTGCCATTACAAACAGACACAGACAAAAATTGTGAAAAATGTTATTTTGGTTTATGTACCGTATTCATGTGCATGAATGTAGTAAAAAACTGTGATTTCAATATTACAAACAGACACTCCAATTTCATTTATATGTATAGATTTATTAGTCCTAAGCCATGTCAGAGGGCTGTAGTGTTCCCAGAGGCAGCCCATTTAACTCTGACTCATACGGGTGGCCACTGGGAGTTGCCCACGGCAACGGACGTCACAGGACGATTTCCGGCCACCGAAGGCGCGGGCGTGCGGACGGCCAGCAATGGGCGACTCGCTGACCGATCTGGATTATGCCAGAGTCAACGGTGCGTTGTGTTCCACCCGCGCCTCAAACAGCTGGTCGCGAGACTAACGAGTAACCGTGGCCCCGAAATGTAAAGGGCTATTGAAAGATACCGTGAATTTTAATCAGTACAAGTCTGACAGTCCCTCCCGCCCTGCTCAGGCTCGGAGGACTCACATGATGATTTTACCATGTAAAAAAGGGTGGCCACCTGATACGAAAATAAGGAAAAAAAACAAAAGGAGCCCTTCATTCACACAACCTGTAAAATGATAAAAAAGTTTTTGAACACTTTTTGTGCTCATAATGTTGATACGTTTTTCATGATTCTGAAAGACCTAAATTACAGCTTGAGAGACCTAAAATATCCTGAATAGCGTAAACAATCAGTATCTATTGAATATTCAAAATGTCGGTTAAAAATCCCTTTCTTAAAAACTACTGAACCGCTTTTGATAAAACTTGCAGTATTCCCTTTATTTTGTATTGTATTGTAGTTCGGAAGATATGCTAACACAAACATAAAAAAAAATATTTAACGAAAAACAAAAAACCCGACTGCATTAAAAAAAACTAAAAAGAAAGAAACAAGCCCAGTAGTTAAGAATTCACTCATTCACACTCACAGTCGGGGCCCATTAAATTATACCAATCAAATCTTCCCAACGGGCCCCGACTGTGAGTGTGAATGAGTGTATTCTTAACTACTGGGCTTGTTTCTTTCTTTTTAGTTTTTTTTAACGCAGTCGGGTTTTTTGTTTTTCGTTAAATATTTTTTTTTATTTCATACTTTTTAGTTACTATTCAGAGAATTATTGTTTTGCTATACAATTTTAAAACGTTATAATTATCCTAAACTATTATTTAAAATGAAAAATCATAAAGGAAACCTAAAGATGATTTTAAAATACCTATTCAACGATACCCCACATGACATAGTTCATCGGCATTTTTTTTTTCATTTTGACAATATGGCGTCTGGTTGTCGTGAATTTTGATTATAGTCCGGTCAATTTAGACATTCGAGGTTACATAAAGTCCCAGCAAGCTGAATTTCTGTAAAGTTGTTCAAAACATAATTATAAACAATGTCTAAAAGTTCCCCATCATTCCCCTTTAAGGAAAAAAAAAAAATTCAAGGTCAAAGGTAAAAAAAATGAGTTTTTCGCGATTTTCAGCAAAACGGTAAGTTTTATCATACAAGTACCTCAGACAAAAATTGTAGATCATAAAATTATCTATAAAAATGTGTTAATACTTTTTTTCTTACGAGCCACCGTTTCAGAGATATAACGATTCAAAAAGTTATAAAAGTTGTTATCGTCATATGCATCTAATGAGGTAGTGTACTTATCGCGTTTTTTTTAACGTGGTTTCTCCAGTAGGCCTACTCCACGGGTCAGTTGTGATCCTGTTTATTGTAAAACTATTGCAAAATAACGGAAATTTTCAAAGATTGGGAAAGATAAAAGCCTCCTGCAGACAGACGCGATTATCCGCGCGTGGCGATTGTTGGAAAAACCTACTTAGTCCATTTTCTATGAAAACACCCATATCTATTCACACTGAAGCGGCGCGGCGTATCGCGTTTCTAATATTATTATTGCGACGGCTCGCGCCGCGCGCCGCGCGGCGCGCACCTCTTGTCGCGCGGCGCGTCTGTCTTGCCGTGCCGCGTCGTGTCCTTAATGTAATACATTTAGGGTTTATATTTCTTTGGCAATTTGTCGCGGCGGGAGACGCCGCGTTCCGCGCGCGCTGGCCCTGGTTGCCAATTTAATTTCCACTCTAAATGTACTACGATTGGGTTCACTTCTCTTTGCAGGGCGTGGCTCTGCGGTGCCGCGCGGCGCTCGTCTTGTCGCGCGGCGCGCGCGCCTTGCCGCGCCGCGTCGTCGTGTCCTTAATGTAATACATTTAGAGTTTATATTTCTTTGGCAATTTGTCGCGGCGGGAGACGCCGCGTTCCGCGCGCGCTGGCCCTGGTTGCCAATGTAATTTCCACTCTAAATGTACTACGATTGGGTTCACTTCTCTTTGCAGGGCGTGGCTCTGCAGTGCCGCGCGGCGCTCGTCTTGTCGCGCGGCGCGCGCGCCTTGCCGCGCCGCGTCGTCGTGTCCTTAATGTAATACATTTAGAGTTTATATTTCTTTGGCAATTTGTCGCGGCGGGAGACGCCGCGTTCCGCGCGCGCTGGCCCTGGTTGCCAATGTAATTTCCACTCTAAATGTGTTATGATTCGGTTCACTTCTCTTCGCAGGGCATGGCTCCGCGGTGCCGCGCCGCGCGCCGCGCGGCGCGTCTGTCTTGCCGTGCCGCGTCGTGTCCTTAATGTAATACATTTAGAGTTTATATTTCTTTGGCAATTTGTCGCGGCGGGAGCCGCCGCGTTCCGCGCGCGCTGGCCCTGGTTGCCAATGTAATTTCCACTCTAAATGTACTACGATTGGGTTCACTTCTCTTTGCAGGGCGTGGCTCTGCGGTGCCGCGCGGCGCTCGTCTTGTCGCGCGGCGCGCGCGCCTTGCCGCGCCGCGTCGTCGTGTCCTTAATGTAATACATTTAGAGTTTATATTTCTTTGGCAATTTGTCGCGGCGCGCTGGCCCTGGTTGCCAATGTAATTTCCACTCTAAATGTGTTATGATTCGGTTCACTTCTCTTCGCAGGAGATGGCTCTGCGGTGCCGCGCTGCGTGCCGCGCGGCGAGCGAGTCTGGCCGTTCCGCGTCGTGTCCGTACTGTAGTACATTTAGAGTTTATATTTCTGTGGCAATTTGTCGCCCGGGAGACGCCGCCTTCCACGCGCGCTGGCGCTGGTTGCCAATGTAATTTCCACTCTAAACGTACTGCGATTGGGTTCACTTCTCTTAGCAGGGCTTGGCTCTGCAGTGCCGCGCCGCGTCATGTTATAATCGTGTCCCGTCGTGTCGCCGCGTAGCGCGCTCTTATGTGAACAACAATGCGGCAAGGAAACGCGCGCGGTATCAGTGATGTCGCCACGCGCGGATAATCGCGTCTGTCTGCAGGAGGCTAAAAGCGTGCCTGTCCCTGTGTTCAATTTACTTGCATCCAAAATGAAGATGATGAAGAAGCAGGAGAAGAAGATCGAGAAGAAGAACAAGAATTTGAAACTTACGAATGAGACGAATAAACTTCAACACTTTATTTTCATTTACATCGCTTTTATCTTTCCCAATCTTTGAACATTTCCGTCATTTTGCAATAGTTTTACAATAAACAGGATCACAACTGACCCGTGGAGTAGGCCTACTGGAGAAACCACGTTAAAAAAAACGCGCTAAGTACACTACCTCATTAGATGCATATGACGATAACAACTTTTATAACTTTTTGAATCGTTATATCTCTGAAACGGTGGCTCGTAAGAAAAAAAGTATTAACACATTTTTATAGATAATTTTATGATCTACAATTTTTGTCTGAGGTACTTGTATGATAAAACTTACCGTTTTGCTGAAAATCGCGAAAAACTCATTTTTTTTACCTTTGACCTTGAATATTTTTTTTTCCTTACAGGGGAATGATGGGCCCCGACTGTGAGTGTGAACTTCTAGACATTGTTTATAATTATGTTTTGAACAACTTCACAAAAATTCAGCTTGCTGGGACTTTATGTAATTTCACTCACATTTTTTTGTCTAAATTGACCGGACTATTACTGTCATGTCTTTAGTGACATTCGTAAGGTTAAGACGAATCGATTGACGTAAAAAATATCAAAATCGGCCTACGCATTTGGTCTCTAGAACGCCACATAGAATCAAACATACTTAAATACATAGACTGATAAACACATTACCCTCCTTTGCGTCGCGCGGCCGGGAAATACACATTGCCACATTAATTGTTCAGACTCTGATATTAGACTAACATACAACATGGTAACATAATTAACGCACATCCTGAAATTAGTTTGTTCAGAATCGTTTACTGAATCGATTTCTATGATTTTTAATATAGGTAATTTTTTTATGAAAAATAATAATTAATACTACGGAAATTATAGTGACATTACCCCTGTACAGTTAAAACAAACTAAGATAGACCGTAAATCAAGGTAACAAGACATAAAAGTGCAATACTTTAAAATTAAAATAAAGAAAAATAAACCTTACTGCAAAATAACTAATTTAGTTAATAACAATGCATTTACATGTTCAATTAAAAATTCAATAAATGTATTATGATTAGAACATAATATTCTAATTGGGGTGTCTGAGGGTGTGCGTTAATTACGTTACATGTTGTATACGAAAACTGGGCAATTCTGGAAATATTACATAAATACGGGTCGAATAGATAACTTCCTTTTTTTTGAAATCGGTTAAAAAAAGAAAGTTTAAATAGCAAATCCTTGGAGTACCGGTATCTTGTCGCTGTAGAACTAATTATCATATTATATGGTGGCGACAAATACCGGGTCGGAACAGCCAGCCGACGCGGCCGGGCGCTTGGCGTGGCGAAGCTACTTATTTGCATTTTCATAAGTCGCAGCGTACTTAACTTCCAAAGTTTCTAAGTCTACAAACCTCTTGGAATTCGTATCGATAAGATCCTTGTATATATAATTATAGCTTATTTGTGTACTTTTATAAGTAACCCGTTTATAAATCATTATTTAAATAAAACTGTTTTGTGTCATGGATCATTTGTTAACAATTTTACTTTTTTGCTGGGTCTGGAAATGATAGAATGATATTCTCGGGACTGAAATTGCGCGTTTCTACAATAATATTGAGATTACGATTACGAGTATCTTACAATTGATAGTGGCCCGTCATGGTCTCGCATTTATAGTTTTCCAATGGTAAAAAAATGTTTGACCTACTAACATTTTTTTTTTTATTTATTACAGACATACACACACAAAAAAATACCAATCTTTCCTTTTTATAATATTAGTGTACATTACGTTAGTATTGATCAACATCAACACACAAAACACAATTTCCTTACATTTTGCACATACTCGTAGACTACCATCCATATCATCTTTAGACTGAATAGCATTTTCTTCCCAAACTTTCCAAGTGCACTGAATCGAAATGTATCTTAATACGACTCGATGTGTTTAAATTCGAAGGGGATCGCATCGGAAAACTGTTATGCATATTTTAAAGTTAAATTTACTTACAGCGAACTCACGGCACCGAATGAAAATTCGACTCTCAATATCTCTTTGCTAACTTTAAAATGTTTTATGATATTCAGCGGACGTGATAACGGTAAATTTGTGAATAACCCACTCAATCGAAATGAATATAAAACATATTCATTTGAATTTATCGTTCAAGAAGGACGTGACTTATTGTTTTTCGTTTCTCATTTCATTTCAAACAAAGCGCCTAAACGTTAAGATATAGCAACAGTCCCAGTAACGAAACTTGCAAATAGAGATCACAATTTTAATTTTGCACATTAATTATAGCAAAACAAACGCAACTTTTTGCATTTGATAATACAAGGAGGGTCGAGTTAACAAACAAAAGGAATTAATTCAACAATCTCATAAAAAGAAATAAGCAGTTCATAAAACTTTTAATAATTAAAACTCAAATAAAAAATAGGAGCATCGGGGGCATAGCCTGCCCAATTTATAAGGAGCTTCCTCTCCCTCTTTCCTTCTATTCTGACTTGGTGCTTCCGGTGCACTTTTCTGGAAGTCCGGAGTTCTTTAAAAATGGACATTGTGTAAGAACAGTTTTCCTATATAAATCCCCGCTGGAGGGTAAAAGAACTGACAACTGTCGTTAACTCATCCTGACCGGACATTAAGGAGTGTAAACAGGGAATAGCTCGTAAAAATAATAGCTCGCCTATTTATTAAGATAAGGATTATAAATAGGTAAATTTTATATTTAATTTTTCATACACTGTAGCGAAGTCACGCTAAAAATATAACTGTTACAGGTAAAATTATAGTTTTACTTAGCATGCTGTTGTAATAACTAAAAAGAGTGATAAATGAATAATAAATAGTTATATAATTGAACAGTTACAGAAACATTTAAGTTTTCTTTTTATGATGTTTTTCACATTTTTTACAACAATCAATAACAACATTTTGATACGAGTATATTTAATCTTCAAATCAATGCACGTCAGTCGAGAAGATTTTTCTCGAAATGCATACGAAATAAAGAACCTTTCACAGTTTTCTTTTATCAAGATTTCAATGGGAGTCTAATTTATTTTCAGTGGAAAACTCTTCCATCGAAAGATAGCGCGTGTAACCCAGACTGCGCTAACCAGAGCCAACAACTTAATAAATCGTCCAGCAGATTCCACTATCTGCTCATCTAGGTCCAACTTTTTACTCTTGCACTTCCATTTTATTTTAAACTCCCTCTGAAATTACAATCGCAACAAGTAATAACGGTTCAATTAGATTTTTCATGAAATTAAAAAAAAACAACGATAAGAATATGCTCCAGTCCTGAAGATAAACTGAATCATACACATTAGTCTATAGTTGATTGAAGAATCATCAAATCCGCCGGCGGCGTCTCGCTGTAGGCAATTTTCAATCTCTCTCCTATTTGTGACAGTAATAAAGCGGCCGGGAAAAGTCAACAATCAATTTTGTATTTCAATTTATTCCCAACCATCCTAGTTCGTGCGATGATAAGAAAAAGAAAAACGCGTTCATTGAAAACGGAAATTATTGCAAGAAGCCATCAGTGGTGTGCGCCCGGCTTCCTACGCTGTTTTATTTGTGTTTTTTTTTTCTCATTTTGCCAAACGGTTTCACAGTTTTGATTTGTGGGCCGTCGCGTCGGTGGAAGCCATTTTTCACGCACCTCATTGTGACATTCACGCTCTAGAAGGCCGACTGCGAAGGTTGGCGAGCTCGTCACAACTCACACCTTTATTTATTGTCAACTCTTTCTCTTTTGAATATGCGCTTCATATGTATATTCGTTCAATGCACGCGATTTGTTTCATCGATTTGTTGTGTGTGTCAATTTGTTCTATTGGAACAGGTTTTCGTACTTTTTATGACGAAGTTATTGAGATGTCTTTAGACGAACTTTTTTTTTAATAATTCGCTTTTAGTTTAGTCATAGATACCTATGATTAATAAAAAAAAAAAAACAATTTTATACTTAAAACTGCGGACACCAGTCAAACCCTTGCCCCCTTATTAATAAACGTGGACTAAGGTTACAACTGGATAATCCTCGGATCAGCCATACATCAAGCTATCTCTTGTCTTACACACCCTTGTTTCAGCTTTAAAAGCACTAAAACTCGATTCAACAAACGTTATACATTTTTTAACTGTTAGCAAAAATGCATTTTGACATAAAGCATTTTACTTAATTACTTTAAAAGCCCTAGCATGGCATTTCACGTATTATGACGTAAACTGAAACGTTGAAGTAAAAAAATGGAAAAAAAAATATGGAAAAAAGAATCTCGTACGTACTTATACTAGAGGCACTTTTTCAGTTTTCCATGAAATAAATGCAGATATTACTTAATTACACGGCGTACTTACGCTGTTAATAAAATACAGATATCTTATGATAAGGTTTCTGTACCCTTAGCACGAATTTTTTCACTATTTGAGACGTAAAGTAAACTGGAACTTTGACAATTTCAAATTGAAAAATTTCACGGAAAAAGTTAGTTCCTTCTTCGCACACCAAAAGCGCTGTTCCATTTTTTCATTCAAGAAACGCTTTAAATACTGCTAAGGTAGTACTGCCTTACCACAAGCTCTTAACGCGATCCAGTTTAGGCTGTGGGAAAGAGACAGAGCTATACAAGTCGTGTTAGAACTATCTCTTTCCCACAGTTACCACAGCCTTAACTGTACCTAACCTTCAACTATAGTTTAAAAATAATGAGAGAAAAGAAAATTAAGTGAAACTGCGTTTAAAATTTCAATCTAGCTGGGGTTAGTTGTGCGGAGCAATGTAATGTTGTTGGTTGTTTACAGTGGAGAAATTAAAGATGGCATCGATAACAATTCTATCAAGGTGTATAGAGCCGACAATGAGGGCTGGGGTCGAGAAATTGGGGTGATTTTTCTCCTCTTTGAACGCTCAATGTAAACTGTAGGGTTAGCATAAATAAACAAACATTAAAAAAAAAATTGTGAAGTTTCGTAGGCTGATGTTTTCTTTTTTATTTATTGAAAAATAATTGAATTGCTTTATATTCTAAATCCAAATGTTTAAATAAATAATCTAAAACGAAGAAATAAAAAAATTATATACCACAACAAAAAGGATTTCGTTTTTTCAAAGTGATCGTAAACTTTTTTTGATTTGTGTTGTATGAGGAAATAATTTCAGCAACCAGTAGGTACCTACTTAAGTCAAATAGCTTACGTCGAAGTTAATAATTATTAAGTGTTTTTCCAATGATTATTATGAAAGATGAAAAATTAAGCTCCAAGAAAGAGCATGTGGTCTATTAAAAAATGGATACAAATTGATTGTAGTATTTGCCTGTACCTACTCGTATATGAATATTGCCTCTGAATTAAATTCAAAGCATTTTATTATAATCTTAGACTCTAAGGACGGAGTAAGTATATTATCTTTTTATACCATACTTTCCTTTTTTCAGCTCCAACTTACATTTGGTGTAAGACGTGTGTGGTCGACTCGCTGTCCGACCATGGACCATGCCCAGTTCGACGGCGCGCAGTATTCCACACGCGCCTCAAAGAGTGTCATTGTCATCCCGGAACATAAAGGACTATTAAAAGACACCGTGGATTTTATTCAGTACAAGTCTGACAGTCCCGCCCTGCTGAGGGTGGGAGGACTCATTTGATTATTTTACCACGATAAAAAACAAAAATAGAAGACGTGTGAGAATTTTGATCCTTCTTCTTTGTTCTTCACATTAACTCATTCTATAATTTTGTTTTTTGTGGATACCTTACTGTACCCGATTGTGATTGAAAAAATCCCTTAATAATAACTTTTTTTTCAGGTACGCCTAAACTCTACATTAAATTTTTCGGTTTATGATAATATTTGTCCAAGTGTTAAAAATGTCCACATGTCAGAATAACATATGTTATATTTCTATTTGGTTACGATGAAGTGTTGCAAAAATCAACAATGTAGTGCTATAATGTCCAAAAGTCATATTGTACATGGCTAAATATCCTAGGTTTGATGATGATAATTTTGCCACGTAAAAAAAAAAACCTAGGTTTTGTGATAAAACGACATCTGTTTTTTTTTCATAAATGGGTCATAGAACAAATTTCATATATTTTTTATTTCAAAAGCCCTTTACGTTCCAATTTCGTTAAATAATTGAATTTGTAGATATAAAATCATTTTCACTTTTTGTCTTATGGACATTTTGTCACTTGATCTTTCTATCAAAACTTTGACTTATTAACGTAATGACATGTGGACAATTTAACACTTGGACGAATGTTACCATAATGAGGGATTTTCTTTTTATGGTTTCCCTAGTCAATGGATAGATGGCGCTGAACTTGATATGTTACTGCAATGAACGACCGTCACGTAATTTTATTATTTTTTTCACTTGGATGTAATTTTGAGATCGTAAAACAAAAAGTACATGTCATGTCATTGTCAGTCACATCACATCACACAAGTAAATGGCATTTTGAAAATAAGGAAAAAGAAAATATTCATTTACCAGTCTTTTTAATTTATGAGTTTTCCACGTCAGAAAGAAAATGTCCCATGAAAAAGAAGAGAAGTCTGTGCCTCGTGGATTTGTGCAAAAATGAAGGCATACATCTTTTTCCTAGAGTAACATCGTCAGTTCAACGCCATCTATAGAGTCCTTGGAAACTACTTTTTTTTTTAAACTCCAAAAAGAAAACCTCTCATACAATTTTCCCTTTCTTCTTTTTCTGCTGACCCTCCAATAATTTTTGTCGTACTTCTCAGGTGCTATCAGTAAGTGCTACAATGGCGTGGCAGACGACATTTTTATGCTCCCGATATGAGACCGCTTTGCTCTCCATTGTCGCCACAGACCACTAAAAGAGCACCTTTGCGAATTTCCGCTCACCCGACTGGTTGATAACGCATTTTCTCTTTCATTGGCCGCTTTATTGTATTTGTTAGATAGGCGAGAAAGAAGTTTTCTAAAGACTCTAACATAAGACCAAGAAATACGGCGGGTCAACTACGGCCACCTAGTAATATTCCTAATGATCTTCGTGTGTTTTTTATCACACTATTCCCAAACCACTGCAACTCCTGAAAGCCAGAATCAACAGTGGCAACCACCAGAAAAGCGCCGAGACAATGAAGCTCGACGTGTCCCGGAGAATGAATTTACCTGTCTTGGATCTTCGTGAATAAAAGAATAGAATAATGTTTGCTGGAAATTCATGAAGTGAATCATTAGGAATGTTGGTAAGTGGCCGCTTTAAGGCCTCTTTTGACCCCATTAGAGGACCAAAACCTGCTTGGGTTGCGGGACTGTCTGATCAGTTAACCTTGGCCCTGGAACGTAAAGGGCTATTGAAGGACACCGTGAGTATAAGTCTGACAGTCTCTCTAGTCCTGCACTAAGTGGGAAGACACCTTTAATATTATTCTAACCAGAAAAAAAGGACCACTCGACAACTTATTAAACACACAATACGAGACGAGACGCAACCAATTGCTAAGAAACCAGGCTGATGAAATATAACATTTAAATCGTGCAATGTGTACAGTTAAGTTCAGGTATATTTTGCCAGTGTTGTTGCGGGTATACGGTCGGCGAGTAATGGGTAGCTCGTTGTCGTCGTTGTCCGATAAAGGACCTGGCCCAAGTCGACGATCTAATGGAACTGTCAGGTTTTTGATTTTTTTTTTCTCTTTTAATTTCTGTAATATTCTAAACAAATACTTCAAAAATAGAAGTTAGATAAGAATAGACTAACAAAAAGTTGGTTGTGAAATAAAATAAGATATATTCTTGAACAAGGCTTTAATGAGCTACATCTTTGGTCGTATCATTGGTTAAAAGAGAACTTGCACATTTATATTTATACAAATGTCTGTGTGTGTGTGCACACAACGTGCGTCTCTCTACAGGAATGCATGAGCTTGTACAGTCGTCAACATAACACCTAGGTACGGAATTATTACACATCCAAGGACCATGGAATGCATGCATAAACTAGTTATAACGGCTGACAATAAAACACCTGATTTATAATAATTAACATTACAACGTCTATTGATTTAAACATTCTCATATAGAGCATGCAAGGACTATAATAATTTTAAAATACACAGTATTGGCGACTGTACATAATTAAATGCAAACAATTCATAATTCATCCGAAGACGACAAGTATTTATTTTAAAATATTACTAAAAGAACTAATTTGAACTATTTCGAATTGTTTTTTTTTTCAATAACACATTTATCCACATTTTACTAATTAATCCAAATATTTTATATTCACCATTGTATAATATAGATATACAATAGTCTACTTATAGTGAGCTATTTACATAAATAATACAAACATCGTAACAATGTCTATAATAAACTTAACAGTTAATTTACATATAGATACAAAAAGAAATAACAAACGTATTCGAAAAATTTATCATTTAAATTAATTTTCTTCCACGGCTTAGCCAGAGTAAAACTAAAATATTTGAAAATAACTAAGTAATTTGATCATTTACCTAATCAATTTGAGACTCGATTGATTGTACTATAATACGTACAAATAGATGATTATAATATTTACATTAACACTGATATTTATTCTAAAAAAAATACATTTCATCCCTCAAAGACGACAATTCGACAGTCTTAAAACCCGCAGTTGTGAAGATCTAGCGTTAGGCCGGACACACATTCAGCGGTTCGAATGCGCGTTTAAACCGCTTACTCCGGCGGTTGAGACGCCAAAGTCTAACACTAAATTAATTCATCAGTATCCCTACAAGTGGTCATTTGAACCGCTAAAAATGTTTACAGCCTAAGCAAAAATCGCACTGTATCATAATCCGTACCAGTCAATTCACACATTAAATATTAAAGAGAAAAATACAGACATGATATTGCAACTTTTAACAGATTTACACAAAAGGGAGATTCAATGTTCCTCTAACTATATCCTAATTCAGCATAATTGCTCATCTGAGATCAAATTCTGAGATTTTAACAAACTTAAACAATTTTCCTTTACACATACTCTAATAACATAATAATAATTATCTTAGTTTATTCGAGAAATTATGACATGACAATATAGAATAAGTATTTTATTAAATATGTGCTGTTCATAAACAATCAGAAACACTAACTACAGTTTGGCATTTACTTTGCTTTAGTTTATTCACTTAGAAACATGTCAAGTCCAGAGATAAAACGATCTCTTAACATAGCTGCGTTTTAAACACTGTATATTTCGTTTGCAACGGCAACTGATCAACTTTTTAGTATCGATTGTCTCGTAGAGTACGCGTGATTAGTGTTGATACTTGGCGTAGGGGTGGGCCGCGTCTCACGCGCTATAATCTCAGCTGGACGCCGAGAGGCCGAGGGGCTTGAGGTGCGGGGGGGCGGCGAACGGCGCCGGCGACGACCCCGACATGTTGTTGTTCAGATCACCGGAGCGGCTCGAGCCGTTCATCAAACCGCTCATTGCGTTGCTTGTCTGTAGAAAATTTATTTAATTAATTACTTGGCTATCAACTCCAGACATGTGTGGTACCAATCTAAAACAAGATATTAATCTTGTCTAGCTTTAATCCAAAGTATAGGATATTACAGATTATAGAATCAATGTGATCATTTTTGAAGAAGATTGTCTTGCATCTTTTACACATTCGGCTTCGCACAGTTAGTCATTTGGTCCAAATCAAAAGTTAAAGATTCTAATTAGACAATAACAATGTTTCTTTTTAAATAATAAAAAGTATTTATGCTTACCGGGGGCGGGGGCAGATGTGTGGTTTGCCTCTTGAGGTGCGCAAGCGGCGGCGGGTTGTAAGCCATGTTCGCAAACACCAGGCGCTCCTCGTAGTCATACTCGCACAGGATCTTGTTGTCGCACAGGTAGAACCGGTCACCCACGCAGAACCTTAGACAAACGATGCAACTCATTGATTTAAATGTCCAGATACGGCAAGTATCAAGTTACTTTGGTCTAGTCTAGTGTTACTAAGTGAATTCTTCTGAGTGTGGTCACATTTTAGTTTTGTTTGAAGTGTGTCATGCATGTTTGGGCTGTTTTGAATTAATAATGCATGTTTTTGCACCGGTAAGTAGAGATTGTTGGCTATTGAAACCCGATTATCGTCTTTGTTTAAAATTCCTTTTAATTACAGTCTTTATTAGTTTGTGTTAGGTATTTATCTCTAGGAATCTGATTGTAACAACTTTATAAAGAACTGAATAGACGATGTTAGTTAACTTGCTAGATACGATTAATAAAATTGCTAGTTTGCGTTTTTACCAAACCACTACCTTTAATAAATATGTAGCTATTTTTAGGTAAATATGTAAGTAGTTGCTTCATTCCTGCTCTCCATGTTCGCTAAAAATCGTAATCGATCATGGTTAATTACGACAAATATAATTAGTTGATACATATAAAATAAGCGAGTTACAAGCAGGAACTTCTAATAAGTGATGCTACCGGAACCTACTACACAACCCACGAGCTATTAAGGTTCATAATTATACGCATCCTATTTCTAATAAGACACGCTTCGATCTAATCGCGAACATCATTACTTTGATGAAACGAAACCCAAAAAGTAAACCACAAAACGTCTCGGAAAGAAAATTTACTATCATGAGTGGAAAGGTCAGCGCGAGCCAAGGAGGCGCGATAACGTCACGCAAGCGAGCATCCCTCAATGTGGCAAAACAAAAGGTATCGCCTTCGACTCGCCACTGGCCGCCCGGAACCGCCGGTGATAACGGCGACCTTATCTCCCCTAGGTCTCACCCCCGCAGCCCGCCCGCACCCCCGTTTCTCCGCCACCCTGCCAACTCTTTTGTTTCACTTGTCACAAAAATTACGCGCAATAGCTCCGCTACAAATGTCTCTTTTTTAAGGGGCCAATTTCCACCGCAACTCAGTCGATTTCGCCGCTCTTAATTAACTTTATTTCCTGTTCTCTTCGTTCCCGACTTTTGTTTTGGGCTCGTCGTTTTTTATTTCGCTATTTTTTGTCTGCAGCTGCGTAATGGAAAAGATGGAAAACGAAATTTTAATGACTGGGTGCAAGTTAAGCTTTGTTCGAAGCGCCATTGTGTCGCAACGGGCACCCACGCCAAGTTTGACGTTTCACGTTAAACGAACGTATACATGAGGACTACTCCCTCCGCGGTAAGACAAAAGCATTCAGGATATACTGATTAAAACCAGCAACGAAAAAAAAATCATTCCGCCGTCGAACTAAGACAAAAAGCTTCGGCGTTTGACTGTTTAAAACGCTTTCAGATTCGATCTGTAGAGGGTTTCATGACAATTTCGACAAACGTAAGTTGCTGCCATAATTTGAGGGATTTGCACAAATTGTAGGGACAAGTCAATAGCGTGAAGATAGCGGTTTCAGGTGCGAGTGACAAGCGGCGGCGAGGCGGCGGCGGCGTGAGTCGGGCGTGCGGGCCGCAGCACGCGGTTTCCGCCGCGAGCGTGCCGCCGCCGCCGCGCCGCCGCCGCCGCTCGCCGCCAGATTGCTACTAAATTATTTAGCCGTTTAGCGATATTCGTCCGTGATATCTGCCGTCCGCTCCGATCGGACAGCCCGCAAATTGGATTCAGATTTCTGCCCGGCGTGGAAATTGATTTGTACGTGATATTTAATAGTTTGCACTGGCGTACCGTTGTTGTTGAATGTTTATCAAGCTTTAATAGACCTAATTAGTGAAATACCTGCATAGTTTCACCGCAAAACTTACATGATTACACGAAATAACTGTTATTTCATGAAATTAAACCAAATTCCAGATGTTTATGACAAAGTTACAGAGCTTTGCGTAATACGAAGCCAACTGTTGAGTCTGGATTCTAAAAGCACTCGAATGAATATATAATTTGGCGAGAATGTCGCGCGAGATCTACTAACACGGGAAAGGTTCACAAGTGACATATAAACCATTCAGAGCGGCTCCAATCTTCGCGACCTTTCTATTATTTAAACGGACGCAGTCCGGCGAAAATTGCCGTTTTCGCGCCTGCACCCCTACTCTGAACTTTACTCGACATTTCGGCGATATCGAACGAAAGGGAAATACTAACGTTACTTTATTTTATCAATTCTTCTGGCTGCAAAACAAATATACTTCATACAAATACTACAAAATCAAAACCAGCTTCGAAGTAAACCCTAAAACGTTTCAGACTATATTGTAATATAGCAACAAAATGGGTTTCCCTTGCAAATTCAGGTAAGGTGAGTCGAGAGCTCAAGACTAGAATAGGGACGGCGGTATCCGGGCCGGCTGACAATGTCGTGCACCGTACAATTGAATTGAATAAAACAGTCGAAGAGTATTCATATGTTTTGATTAGTAAAGAAATCTCTTTGCCGGGACAATGTTACTTTGGAGAAATATTAAAGCTGGTTTAAATGTATGCATGTGTTTGAGAAGGCAAGTCGTAAAGTGCTTTGATATGAACTGTTTACTTTCAGAAGGTCCTTTTCTGGTGGATCTTGCTTTGCTGTTTTATTGCCTACTGCAACTCATCAAGGAAGTTAATAACTAGCAGTGGATTATGTATTTTAAATGAAATACATTAAATAATTATAAGTAAATAAATTAATAATGATGACCTTAAGTTTTCACTGTAAAACTGTTTAAAATCTCCATATTCATATTTTTAATACAGACATAGTATGTCCATGCGTCGTTTCTAAAGCTTCGAAGTTTAATCAAACCGTTGAAGGGCTGCACTCGCCATTTATTAATCCCGAATGCAATACGAACAGAGCGCAGCGAGGAAATGAAGTACCGTTTACGTTTACCTATATTATTTGCTTTCCTACGTTAGGGTGTCGACGCACCAAGCAGGTTGGCTGCGGCAGTCAATCTGATGCGCTTAGACGTGTGGCCGGTGCCTATCATAGGTTTAATTAAAACAGACTTGTCTGGACTATTTATTGGCTTATGTTGTGGGCTTACCCGTCTAGTAGGTGAGTGCATAGCCTTATTTGTAACTTCATCTTGTCTACATCTATTACACTTATATTATAAAGAGGAAAGATTTGTATCTTTGTGTGTGTTTGTTTGTAACAAAAACTCAAAAACTAGTAGACCGATTTCAAAAATTCCTTCACCAGTTGAAAGCTGCCTTAGTTCTGAGTGGCATAGGTAATAAGGAGGTGGGGGGGTGAGCGGGCTAAGCCGCTGGCAATAGCTGATATTGTAATATTTTGGGACGTGAATTAGATTAGAAATTCCTAGAGTGGGGCAAGGTTTTTTTTAAAAAAAATAAACTGATATTATAAAGCATTATAGCGGCGTTTACATTTACAGGGATACCTTATTTTTGGGAGGATATTTTCATCAACTGAGTCCTCCCGCTCTGGGTGAAGCGAAAGGGCTTCATTTTCAGGACTCAATCTGTCTCTCAGATTTGACGAAACTAAAACCACCCTATTCTAACTAAGACAGTCTTGCGACCATCACAGTTACCTTACACGCATCACGTTTTTTAAACGCGCCGTTGACGCGCGTTTGTAGCGATACAGACGCGATACGCACGCAAGTCAGATGCAGCCTGTAGACCTTGGCATACCTATGTACATTACAAACGCGCGCCATCGATGCGCGTTTGACACGATACAGACGCTTCGGTGCCGCGCGTTTGACGCGAAAGAAACAACAACAAACTGCTCTGTTTAGTGAAAACGCGCCGTCGACGCGTGTTTCAGAAACGCGCGTCAACTGCGCGTTTAAAAAACGTGGTGTGCATAGGCCCTTAAAAGATGGAAGAGAGCAATTATTTAGTTTTTTATCCGTTACATAAATATGAACAATAGAGAAATTACTAATAGTTGCACAGCAGTAGATGTAAAAATTAACAGGGATGCCAATGATGATGATTGAATAAAAATCATCTAACCATCCATCAAAACTTTCGTATTTTTAATATCAACTAGATTAACATCCACATTTATCACAAACGATTTTCGTGACTAATTTAAACACTACTTTTGCTTTAGAGCTCTATTCTCTACGACAGCCGTGAAAATAAATAAAAAAGGGCCTACAATTTATGGACACTGGATATTAAATGTTTATACAAAAGCACGCATTCTCTTTGCGTTTGACTTTATTATGTAGCGGAAAATTTAATCGCGTTTTCAGTGTCCGTGAGATGAATAAACAATCTAAACTGCTCTTATGTTATAACCCTATCCCTTTCACTCAATATAGTTTACTGATCTTCTGTCCTACTCTTTATAAGTCGGGTTCAATATCGGTGAAATAGGTGTAAGTAGTTTTTTGGCTATCATAAATAACGGATTAACTTTTGGGGTTGTGACGTATTTTGTTACGATTTTTCAGGCACTATGGTTTTCTAACAACCACAATTAATATTAGTTTGTTACCGCGATGTACGTTACAGCGAATGTTCATTACCGCGAAGTACGTTATCGCGAAAGTTCATTACCGCGAAGTACGTTACCGCAAAAGTTTTTTACTGCGAAAAACGTTGTCGCTAATGTTCTTTGCTGCAACGATTGCATTTTCGGTGTGCATTATGTAAGCTGATTGCTAATACTGGTTATAGTGGTATTGTCATTGATTTCATTTTTGATTATTGTATTTCTATACAATTATAATTTATTTATACTTATTTTTTTTTTATTAATCATGTCCAACAATATGTAAAATACCACTATAACCAGTAATAGGAATACGCCTGCATAACGCACACCGAAAATGCAATCGTCGCAGCAAAAAAAATCGCGACAACGTTTTTCGCAGTAAAAAACTTTCGCAGTAACGTACTTCGCAGTAATGAACTTTCGCGATAACGTACATCGCGGTAACGAACTTCGTAGTAATGACGTACACCCATTACTAAATTACCTTGTGAATAAAGGTAGGGCAAAAACCTTCAAAACCCTTTAAAAAGATTAGAATAGAAAATTCATTCAAGGATTTAAGATTTTCATTATGCTGTATAAATTATTCAGTCGAATTAAGGAGACAAAATGAATGATTCATAGTGTTGGTTCATATAAGTTGATGTTTCTCATCAACATACCTGTGATTGCACTGTTGGCAAGCGAAGCACTCGAGGTGGTACACATTGCTGCGCGCACGCATCACCATCTCGAACGCAGGGATCACTTTGTTGCACGCCGCGCAGTAGCCAGTGTTGCCGAACAGCCTGTTGAAGAATGACATCTTAAAGAACGTTTAAAAAAAGATGCCTCAAGAGAGTTTTCTCCTGTTTCGTGGGTGCGTTCACAATATATTTGAACTCACGTGGGTTCAAATTCCACACGAAATACGTAGTCGTACAGACAACCAAAGAACGACTACAGGTATTAGGCTCTACAATTTATTTGTTTCGTTCAGAAATCGAATCTGTGAGACGCAGCAAAGGAATAAATCGCTGAGCCACCGTGCCCCACGTGAAATCAAAATTATATAACTAAGTTGTGAAAAAGTATATCCTTACTTTTCATCAAAAAACGCAAAAATAAATGTTCGTTAAATTATTTAGAGGTTATCAAACGAAAGTCCCAACTGGGGACTTTAGGACTTGACTTACTAGCCTACTAGTTTCTTTTCATAAA
>JAQSVV010000380.1:0-29078 GCA_036375495.1 Agrotis segetum
CAATGTGTACAGTTAAGTTCAGGTATATTTTGCCAGTGTTGTTGCGGGTATACGGTCGGCGAGTAATGGGTAGCTCGTTGTCGTCGTTGTCCGATAAAGGACCTGGCCCAAGTCGACGATCTAATGGAACTGTCAGGTTTTTGATTTTTTTTTCTCTTTTAATTTCTGTAATATTCTAAACAAATACTTCAAAAATAGAAGTTAGATAAGAATAGACTAACAAAAAGTTGGTTGTGAAATAAAATAAGATATATTCTTGAACAAGGCTTTAATGAGCTACATCTTTGGTCGTATCATTGGTTAAAAGAGAACTTGCACATTTATATTTATACAAATGTCTGTGTGTGTGTGCACACAACGTGCGTCTCTCTACAGGAATGCATGAGCTTGTACAGTCGTCAACATAACACCTAGGTACGGAATTATTACACATCCAAGGACCATGGAATGCATGCATAAACTAGTTATAACGGCTGACAATAAAACACCTGATTTATAATAATTAACATTACAACGTCTATTGATTTAAACATTCTCATATAGAGCATGCAAGGACTATAATAATTTTAAAATACACAGTATTGGCGACTGTACATAATTAAATGCAAACAATTCATAATTCATCCGAAGACGACAAGTATTTATTTTAAAATATTACTAAAAGAACTAATTTGAACTATTTCGAATTGTTTTTTTTTTTCAATAACACATTTATCCACATTTTACTAATTAATCCAAATATTTTATATTCACCATTGTATAATATAGATATACAATAGTCTACTTATAGTGAGCTATTTACATAAATAATACAAACATCGTAACAATGTCTATAATAAACTTAACAGTTAATTTACATATAGATACAAAAAGAAATAACAAACGTATTCGAAAAATTTATCATTTAAATTAATTTTCTTCCACGGCTTAGCCAGAGTAAAACTAAAATATTTGAAAATAACTAAGTAATTTGATCATTTACCTAATCAATTTGAGACTCGATTGATTGTACTATAATACGTACAAATAGATGATTATAATATTTACATTAACACTGATATTTATTCTAAAAAAAATACATTTCATCCCTCAAAGACGACAATTCGACAGTCTTAAAACCCGCAGTTGTGAAGATCTAGCGTTAGGCCGGACACACATTCAGCGGTTCGAATGCGCGTTTAAACCGCTTACTCCGGCGGTTGAGACGCCAAAGTCTAACACTAAATTAATTCATCAGTATCCCTACAAGTGGTCATTTGAACCGCTAAAAATGTTTACAGCCTAAGCAAAAATCGCACTGTATCATAATCCGTACCAGTCAATTCACACATTAAATATTAAAGAGAAAAATACAGACATGATATTGCAACTTTTAACAGATTTACACAAAAGGGAGATTCAATGTTCCTCTAACTATATCCTAATTCAGCATAATTGCTCATCTGAGATCAAATTCTGAGATTTTAACAAACTTAAACAATTTTCCTTTACACATACTCTAATAACATAATAATAATTATCTTAGTTTATTCGAGAAATTATGACATGACAATATAGAATAAGTATTTTATTAAATATGTGCTGTTCATAAACAATCAGAAACACTAACTACAGTTTGGCATTTACTTTGCTTTAGTTTATTCACTTAGAAACATGTCAAGTCCAGAGATAAAACGATCTCTTAACATAGCTGCGTTTTAAACACTGTATATTTCGTTTGCAACGGCAACTGATCAACTTTTTAGTATCGATTGTCTCGTAGAGTACGCGTGATTAGTGTTGATACTTGGCGTAGGGGTGGGCCGCGTCTCACGCGCTATAATCTCAGCTGGACGCCGAGAGGCCGAGGGGCTTGAGGTGCGGGGGGGCGGAGAACGGCGCCGGCGACGACCCCGACATGTTGTTGTTCAGATCACCGGAGCGGCTCGAGCCGTTCATCAAACCGCTCATTGCGTTGCTTGTCTGTAGAAAATTTATTTAATTAATTACTTGGCTATCAACTCCAGACATGTGTGGTACCAATCTAAAACAAGATATTAATCTTGTCTAGCTTTAATCCAAAGTATAGGATATTACAGATTATAGAATCAATGTGATCATTTTTGAAGTAGATTGTCTTGCATCTTTTACACATTCGGCTTCGTACAGTTAGCCATTAATTTGGTCCAAATCAAAAGTTAAAGATTCTAAATAGACAATAACAATGTTTCTTTTTAAATAATAAAAAGTATTTATGCTTACCGGGGGCGGGGGCAGATGTGTGGTTTGCCTCTTGAGGTGCGCAAGCGGCGGCGGGTTGTAAGCCATGTTCGCAAACACCAGGCGCTCTTCGTAGTCATACTCGCACAGGATCTTGTTGTCGCACAGGTAGAACCGGTCACCCACGCAGAACCTTAGACAAACGATGCAACTCATTGATTTAAATGTCCAGATATGGCAAGTATCAAGTTACTTTGGTCTAGTCTAGTGTTACTAAGTGAATTCTTCTGAGTGTGGTCACATGTTTGAAGTGTGTCATGCATGTTTGGGCTGTTTTGAATTAATAATGCATGTTTTTGCACCGGTAAGTAGAGATTGTTGTCTATTGAAACCCGATTATCGTCTTTGTTTAAAATTCCTTTTAATTACAGTCTGTATTAGTTTGTATTAGGTATTTATCTCTAAGAATCTGATTGTAACAACTTTATAAAGAACTGAATAGACGATGTTAGTTAACTTGCTAGATACGATTAATAAAATTGCTAGTTTGCGTTTTTACCAAACCACTACCTTTAATAAATATGTAGCTATTTTTAGGTAAATATGTAAGTAGTTGCTTCATTCCTGCTCTCCATATTCGCTAAAAATCGTAATCGATCATGGTTAATTACGACAAATATAATTAGTTGATACATATAAAATAAGCGAGTTACAAGCAGGAACTTCTAATTAGTGATGCTACCGGAACCTACTACACAACCCACGTGCTATTAAGGTTCATAATTATACGCATCCTATTTCGAATAAGACACGCTTCGATCTAATCGCGAACATCATTACTTTGATGAAACGAAACCCAAAAAGTAAACCACAAAACGTCTCGGAAAGAAAATTTACTATCATGAGTGGAAAGGTCAGCGCGAGCCAAGGAGGCGCGATAACGTCACGCAAGCGAGCATCCCTCAATGTGGCAAAACAAAAGGTATCGCCTTCGACTCGCCACTGGCCGCCCGGAACCGCCGGTGATAACGGCGACCTTATCTCCCCTAGGTCTCACCCCCGCAGCCCGCCCGCACCCCCGTTTCTCCGCCACCCTGCCAACTCTTTTGTTTCACTTGTCACAAAATTACGCGCAATAGCTCCGCTACAAATGTCTCTTTTTTAAGGGGCCAATTTCCACCGCAACTCAGTCGATTTCGCCGCTCTTAATTAACTTTATTTCCTGTTCTCTTCGTTCCCGACTTTTGTTTTGGGCTCGTCGTTTTTTATTTCGCTATTTTTTGTCTGCAGCTGCGTAATGGAAAAGATGGAAAACGAAATTTTAATGACTGGGTGCAAGTTAAGCTTTGTTCGAAGCGCCATTGTGTCGCAACGGGCACCCACGCCAAGTTTGACGTTTCACGTTAAACGAACGTATACATGAGGACTACTCCCTCCGCGGTAAGACAAAAGCATTCAGGATATACTGATTAAAACCAGCAACGAAAAAAAAATCATTCCGCCGTCGAACTAAGACAAAAAGCTTCGGCGTTTGACTGTTCAAAACGCTTTCAGATTCGATCTGTAGAGGGTTTCATGACAATTTCGACAAACGTAAGTTGCTGCCATAATTTGAGGGATTTGCACAAATTGTAGGGACAAGTCAATAGCGTGAAGATAGCGGTTTCAGGTGCGAGTGACAAGCGGCGGCGAGGCGGCGGCGGCGTGAGTCGGGCGTGCGGGCCGCAGCACGCGGTTTCCGCCGCGAGCGTGCCGCCGCCGCCGCGCCGCCGCCGCCGCTCGCCGCCAGATTGCTACTAAATTATTTAGCCGTTTAGCGATATTCGTCCGTGATATCTGCCGTCCGCTCCGATCGGACAGCCCGCAAATTGGATTCAGATTTCTGCCCGGCGTGGAAATTGATTTGTACGTGATATTTAATAGTTTGCACTGGCGTACCGTTGTTGTTGAATGTTTATCAAGCTTTAATAGACCTAATTAGTGAAATACCTGCATAGTTTCACCGCTAAACTTACATGATTACACGAAATAACTGTTATTTCATGAAAGTTAAACCAAATTCCAGATGTTTAAGACAAAGTTACAGAGCTTTGCGTAATACGAAGCCAACTGTTGAGTCTGGATTCTAAAAGCACTCGAATGAATATATAATTTGGCGAGAATGTCGCGCGAGATCTACTAACACGGGAAAGGTTCACAAGTGACATATAAACCATTCAGAGCGGCTCCAATCTTCGCGACCTTTCTATTATTTAAACGGACGCAGTCCGGCGAAAATTGCCGTTTTCGCGCCTGCACCCCTACTCTGAACTTTACTCGACATTTCGGCGATATCGAACGAAGGGGAAATACTAATGTTACTTTATTTTATTAATTCTTCTGGCTGAAAAACAAATATACTTCATACAAATACTGTAGTATCAAATCAAAACCAGCTTCGAACTAAACCCTAAAACGTTTCAGACTATATTGTACTAAAGCAACAAAATTGGTTTCCCTTGCAAATTCAGGTAAGGTGAGTCGAGAGCTCAAGACTAGAATAGGGACGGCGGTATCCGGGCCGGCTGACAATGTCGTGCACCGTACAATTGAATTGAATAAAACAGTCGAAGAGTATTCATATGTTTTGATTAGTAAAGAAATCTCTTTGCCGGGACAATGTTACTTTGGAGAAATATTAAAGCTGGTTTAAATGTATGCATGTGTTTGAGAAGGCAAGTCGTAAAGTGCTTTGATATGAACTGTTTACTTTCAGAAGGTCCTTTTCTGGTGGATCTTGCTTTGCTGTTTTATTGCCTACTGCAACTCATCAAGGAAGTTAATAACTAGCAGTGGATTATGTATTTTAAATGAAATACGTTAAATAATTATATGTAAATAAATTAATAATGATGACCTTAAGTTTTCACTGTAAAACTGTTTAAAATCTCCATATTCATATTTTTAATACAGACATAGTATGTCCATGCGTCGTTTCTAAAGCTTCGAAGTTTAATCAAACCGTTGAAGGGCTGCACTCGCCATTTATTAATCCCGAATGCAATACGAACAGAGCGCAGCGAGGAAATGAAGTACCGTTTACGTTTACCTATATTATTTGCTTTCCTACGTTAGGGTGTCGACGCACCAAGCAGGTTGGCTGCGGCAGTCAATCTGATGCGCTTAGACGTGTGGCCGTATCATAGGTTTAATTAAAACAGACTTGTCTCGACTATTTATTGGCTTATGTTGTGGGCTTACCCGTCTAGTAGGTGAGTGCATAGCCTTATTTGTAACTTCATCTTGCCTACATCTACAATAATATTATAAAGAGGAAAGATTTGTATCTTTGTGTGTGTTTGTTTGTAACAAAAACTCAAAAACTAGTAGACCGATTTCCAATATTCTTTCACCAGTTGAAAGCTGCTTTGGTCCTGAGTGACATAGGCAATAAGGAGATGGGGGGGGTGAGCGGGCTAAGCCGCTGGCAATAGCTGATATTGTAATATTTTGGGACGTGAATTAGATTAGAAATTTCTAGAGTAGGGCAACGTTTTATTTTTAAAAAAGAAACTGATATTGTAAAGCATTATAATCGGAGTTTACATTTACAGGGATACCTTATTTTTGGGAGGATATTTTCCTCAACTGAGTCCTCCTGCTCTGGGTGAAGCGAAAGGGCTTCATTTTCAGGACTCAATCTGTCTCTCAGATTTGACGAAACTAAAACCACCCTATTCTAACTAAGACAGTCTTGCGACCATCACAGTTACCTTCACACATCACGTTTTTTAAACGCGCCGTTGACGCGCGTTTGTAGCGATGCAGACGCGATACGCGCGCAAGTGAGATGCAGCCTGTAGACCTTGGCATACCTATATACATTACAAACGCGTGGCACCGGCGCGTTTGACACGATACAGACGCTTCGGTGCCGCGCGTTTGACGCGAAAGAAACAACAACAAACTGCCCTGTTTAATGAAAACGCGCCGTCGACGCGTGTTTCAGAAACGGGCGTCAACTGCGCGTTTAAAAAACGTGGTGTGCACAGGCTCTTAAAAGATGGAAGAGAGCAATTATTTAGTTTTTTATCTGTTACATAAATATGAACAATAGAGAAATGACTAATAGTTGCACAGCAGTAGATGTAAAAATTAACAGGGATGCCAAATAAGATGATTGAATAAAAATCATCTAACCATCCATCAAAACTTTCGTATTTTAAATATTAACTAGATCAACATCCACATTATTTTATCACAAACGATTTTCGTAACTAATTAAAAACACTACTTTTGCTTTAGAGCTCTATTCTCTACGACAGCTGTGAAAATAAATAAAAAAGGGCCTACAATTTATGGACACTGGATATTAAATGTTTATACAAAAGCACGCATTCTCCTTGCGTTTGACTTTATTATGTAGCGGAAAATTTAATCGCGTTTTCAGTGTCCGTGAGATGAATAAACAATCTAAACTGCTCTTATGTTATAACCCTATCCCTTTCACTCAATATAGTTTACTGATCTTCTGTCCTACTCTTTAAAAGTCGGGTTCAATATCGGTGAAATAGGTGTAGTTTTTTGGCTATCATAAATAACGGATTAACTTTTGGGGTTGTGACGTATTTTGTTACGATTTTTCAGGCACTATGGTTTTCTAACAACCACAATTAATATTAATTGGTGACATTACTAAAGGGTGTACGTCATTACTGCGAAGTTCGTTACCGCGATCTACGTTACAGCAAATGTTCATTACCGCGAAGTACGTTATCGCGAAAGTTCATTACCGCGAAGTACGTTACTGCAAAAGTTTTTTACTGCGAAAAACGTTGTCGCTAATGTTCTTTGCTGCGACGATTGCATTTTCGCCTTTTCGGTGTGCATTATGTAGGCTGATTGCTAATACTGGTTATAGTGGTATTGTCATTGATTTCATTTTTGATTATTGTATTTCTATACAATTATAATTTATTTATACTCATATTTTTTTTATTAATCTCGTCCAACAATATGTAAAATACCACTATAACCAGTAATAGGAATACGCCTACATAACGCACACCGAAAATGCAATCGTCGCCGCAAAAAATTTTCGCGACAACGTTTTTCGCAGTAAAAAACTTTCGCAGTAACGTACTTCGCGGTAATGAACTTTCGCGATAACGTACTTCGCGGTAATGAACATACGCTGTAACGTACATCGCGGTAACGAACTTCGTAGTAATGACTTACACCCAAGATTTAAGATTTTCATTATGCTATATAAATTATTCAGTCGAATTAAGGAGTCAAAATGAATGATTCATAATGTTAGTTCATATAAGTTGATGTTTCTCATCAACATACCTGTGGTTGCACTGTTGGCAAGCGAAGCACTCGAGGTGGTACACATTGCTGCGCGCACGCATCACCATCTCGAATGCCGGGATCACTTTGTTGCACGCCGCGCAGTAGCCAGTGTTGCCGAACAGCCTGTTGAAGAATGGTATCTTAAAGAACGTTTAAAAAAAGATGCCTCAAGAGAGTTTTCTCCTGTTTCGTGGGTGCGTTCACAAATATTTGAACTCACGTTCAAATTCGTGTGTACGTAGTCGTACACAGACAGCCAAAGAACGACTGCTGGTAGGTTCTACAATTTATTTGTTTCGTTCGGGAATCGAATCTGTGAGACGCAGCACAGGAATTAATCGCTGAGCCACCGTGCCCCACGTGAAATCAAAATTATATAACTAAGTTGTGAAAAAGTATATTTTTACTTTTCATCAAAAAACGCAGAAATACATGTTTGATAAATTATTTAGAGGTTATCAAACGAAAGTCCCAACTGGGGACCTTAGGACTTGAATTACTAGCCTACTAGTTTCTTTTCATAAATATTATGTAAAATTCGGCTGAAATCGTTATTCTTAAGGACTGAAATAAACAACAAATCAATCAAGAGCTTATTACTTAGTAAATTAAAGTTAAATTATATTAATTAAATTAAGCACAATCTGTTAAGTTCCTTAAGTTTTCATACTGCATGTTCTTTCCATAATGTTGTAGATTTCTGTAGCTATTTGAAAAAAAAATAAGAATAAAAAAATGGCTTATTTTTTGTTTCCTTGGGCCATATTCTTATCATGTCTACAAATCACAACATTTTATAAAGACTTCCGAAAGTAAAATTAATTTTACTTTTATTTGTTGTTTTTGAAATCGGTTATTTTTTAAAGTTTTTGAATTCAAATACTCATCATATTAATCGTCTAATCTCCTCACCTCCCGGGGTCGCGAAACTTATGAAATTAGCGTGACCCTAATTTGATAAATACTAATGTAAGTACTACTTATCAAAGATACTGATAAAAGGAGCTACTGAAGGACACCGTGGATTTTAGTCAGCCCAAGTCTGACAGTCCCTCTCGCTCTGCCCTGGGAGGACTAATTTGATTATTCTACGACGCTAAAAAAAATAACTCCTCACCTCAAGTAGTCCCTCTTGCAGAGGATCAGGTTGGCCCTCGTGTAGAGCGTGTGGCCAACCTCCCCGAGCCGACAGTCGCAGCAGCCGCACTTGAGGCAGTCCTCATGCCACAGCTGATCCAGAGCCTTCAGCAGGTACCTCTCTGTGATCACCTTGCTGCATCCAGCGCAAATCTGACAGGAGAAAACAACAATTCCAGTTAATGCTATATATACTTGATCGTTTTCAGGATGGGTTGTTGTAAGTTCGCCACAAAAATAATTCCGCACGAAAAAAGTATGTATAAATTAGCCAAAGGTTTTTGTTTTTTTTTTTTTAATTTTGATTACTTACCTATTGTACATTCGACACATTTTTTTTCCGCACGGGGATAGCAGAACAATTAAATAATAAAATCCAGCACAAAACTACTGAAAACGAGGACACATTGTGGAATCTAAACAGAAAGTTCTAGGAGAACAGTATCAAAACTTTTTTTCGAGTGCAGTAATTTTTGTGGCGAACTTGCAACAACCCCATCTCATGAACCGTGAATTATCATAGAATAGAATAGATAAATATTCATTTGATATTGGACACACACATAGATAAAAAAAATATCATAGATGAAATTTTCATTTTGGTTCCCGTTATAAATTATTGAGCTCCCGTACTACAAACGTGTTTTTTTGCTGTTAAAATAGATTGTACTTGAAATTCAAATTCATGATTATTTATTGACTAAATTCATCAAAATCTAAGCTTAATTAAGACTCACAAACTTCGCAAAAATACTGATTTAAGCTCATGTGTTCATCAGTATTTTTTGCGAAGTAGACGTGCACATCCAAGAAAAGCTAATTAGGGTAGCGTAGCACCAGTATGAAAAGGTGAAAACCCCTTTTGCCCCTGGTAGGGGTTGCAGAACCGGTACTTTTTAAAGCCCGGTACCGAAGTTTCGGTACTGGGACATGGAACCGGGATTTCCCGGGAAATTCGGTACTTTCGGTACTCACAAATGTCGCTATTAACTTATCGTATGAAAGGCAGGAATGCGTGCGCACTACATAAAGTTATCTGAATCAGTTAAAAAATGAATTCATTACAAATGTGGGTGGGATGGAGTAGTTCATAAAACTTTGTTTTATTCGTAAATCTATAATTGACAATAATCATCAGAACATAACCTCAAGGAACCGAATTTAAATGCTTTTTTAAGCTATTGCATTGCTTTTATCGCGGGCTCTGATCGCGGCGCGGCGCGGCGATCAATTCAAGACATTCCCAACAAAAACCTAACGAAAATACCCGACACCACGCATCGTCTAACGTCATTTCAGTTCGGGAGACTTCGGTTATCATAAAAATATCCGTCATAAAAACAATTTGCCTACAATAAAGAAGTTCTATATTACAGTAGTGCATCACAAACATTTTAATTTTCTTTTAAAATAGAATAGTTATTTGTTATGCAAGGCTGCAAAGTTGATATTTGGCGCGAAAATGTTGCTACCGGCAATGATACTTGGATTGAAATTGAATCAATCCAACTTGGGTTGAAAACTGAGGGTGGCGAACTTTTCAAAGGTACGAGATGTGGAAAATTTTTGCTTACGAATGCAACACACAACTTTTCACCTCACTAGGCGAAGAAATGCAGTAGGGGCGGCTCTGCGCCTTGCCTGCCATTGGATTAGCAGGCTTGCCAAAAGCCTTTTGGCATTGGCTGGCTGGCTATGGCGGTCCGGCCAAGGCTGCAGGGCTGCAAAGGCGATATCTTGCCTAGGCGTTACATTCTAGCTGGCTCCTGTTAACTGGCTATGGCTGACTGGACAAGGCTGAGCTGCAGAAGTGATATCTTGAAAAGCGTGCGTAACAATTGATATAAAAATAACTTTCAAATATAATTTAAAATATATCAGAACTATATTTTGAATTAGAAATAAGCCTATCTTTGTCACGTAATTGCTTTCTTCTTTCCTCTATAGAATAAGTCTATACATCACATACTTGGTCACTTTTTTCCTTCTACTATTAATAAATATCAAACAAACTGTAGCAAAACAAAACTATTACAATGGTTTTTCGAGATGAAAAAAATATAAAACTCAAGAAAAGAATGTAACAAACGCTATTTTCTTTAAAATAAAGGTAGTATCATAAAAAAAATGTAAAAGCATTTTGAAATTAATAAACCAAATAATTATAAAATACATAAAGTCTGAGCATGAGTAAAGTTATTCTCATCAAAATGAATCATAATCATCATCATAACTGACCACTTACTTACATTGCTGATTAGTTTTTGTTTATGAAATTCTCATTATTTTCAAATAATATGCATAATATGCATAATTATATAAACAAAATTGTAAAAGAATAGTTTATTGGATATGATTGTAACTTTATACTGAAAAAAAGAAGGGAAATAATAAAGTACCGAAAGTATCGAAAGTACCGGGACTACGGGATGAAGAACCGGTACAGGATTGCTTTAAAAATTCCCGGGATTTTCGGTACCGGGATTTCCCGGTTGCATGCCCTAGCCCCTGGTTACAATTTACGATCAATTCACACCAAGACGCGTGTTCGTGTAAATAAAGTTAAGATTTTGAGTCCTCCATTAAAAAGCGCGCACAGCGTCGCATCTCCCCTTATGATATTTTACAATCATTATGATTTTGGGATCACTTGGCAAATTTCAGTTTCATACTGCATTTTGGTTTGACTTCTACGACCAACGTTGAATGTTAACGATTGGTTTCTGTAAAATATCGTAAATACCAGTGCCATTAGAACAGCCACATCCTGAATGAAAAATCAAGCTTGTTGATGTATACCTGCGGCTGAGGTGGTTGAGCAGGCTGCGAGGAGGCACCGGTCTGCGCAGACGCAGGCAGCGGCGACGCACGCGCCTCCTTCTGGACCTCCATGGCGAGCATGTGCGAACCCAGGGTTGGACTGCCGCCGCTCGCCTGCTGAGGAGTTCGTCTCTCGCACTGCAACAAACAAATTTACATTAGTTGTCGTTGTTACAGAAATTGTAAAAGTAAAATGGATCGATGAAAACCCCTATAAATGAAAAGTGTTTATATGTATGTGTGGACGTGTGGAGTTAACTCCAAATATAAATAAAACATAAAACGATATTAGTTACAAATATATACCGTAAAAAGAAACTACGAAAAAATATCCCGTTTGTATTCCTTGGCAACAAATCAAGTTCAGTCGTATCGCGGTCCATTCATATTGAATCATAAGCCACAATACGTAATCGCTTCAGAACTGTATAGCTCATTCAGACCATTTTATGTTACAGCATAAACTCCAGAACCATGAAATTTATCGCCTGTAATATTTCTCGAAAAAATTAGCACAACTACTCAAGCGATTAATGAGAACGTGAAACACGACTCAACGTTTCTGAACTATAGCAAATTATGTACCTTAAAATATCGAATAAGTACAAAAATAAGAATAAAAACTGTAATTGAGATCGTGTCGCCGAAAAAAGTCAGCGATAAAGTCGAGCACGGACCGCGGCGTAGTCACGCTTAATTAATATTTTAAATACAATTCAATTAAATTTAGCAACTGGTGCAGCCTCGCACTATTTTGTTGGCGACACTGGCGCTGGCGCTGGTTACGACTGTGCGACCTTTCCTCTCATTTTTTTGTCCACGCACAAACTTGTTTTCTAGTACAACGGATTCGGGTATTATGAGCCAACGTGGCTGAAACAATGCGGGCTATTGTAAGGTCCGTGACGAATGGTGCGCGACTCTTATTTTTGTGTGTTTTCGAGAGTGCGTCCGATCGGCCGCCATAAATAATAGCGCACGGATATTGAGCGGAAGTGCACACCAGCACCACACCACGCCGACAAATAGTGTCAATGACTGTTTGTTTAATCTACAGAGGAAGCTAATCAACTCTGTTGTGAGTCAGTCCAACTAAGAATAGCGGTTAAATACGTATTCCTAATCAAGTGTGGCGAATCGTTTAATTGTTCCTATAATAACAATGGTTTATTGCCTCTGCACCGATACATTTAATACAAAATACGGATGTATGCAACCCATTGCAGCGCTCGAGTTTCACGAATTGCGGTGCAAGCGCATGGAAATTTAAATTAATGGTCTGGATAATAGTAATTAGTATACACATAAAAGAGGTAAAAAATCATTTACTATTATAAACGCATCTCTCGTAAGGGGAAATGGTTATCAAATGGATTTGAGAATTCTATGTTCACACCTTTGTTTTATTTATTGAAGAACCGTTTCAATATAATTATTTATTTTAAGAGAAAATAAATATCTTATATATAATTCATACCTTTAGAGTAACTTAGGCTGTCTGTCACCATCCCAACAATACAACTCAAATCGGATTCATTGAACACGGTAAAGTACCGGGAGCGTATAATAAAGAACAAGAAGCGAATGAATGCGAGGCCTTCGGTCAATGAAATGGTAGTGCACGACCGAGGTATCGATGCGACATTTTTTGCGAAGTAGACAGGCCGTGAAGCGAGCCTTCGTGAATAATTACCGAGCGGTGACAGCAACACGCTACGCCACTCGGAAAACAACCCGTGGCGAATGCAACCGACCGAGATTAGACGCAGCTCAAGCAAAAAAGCTCACGCCTTCCATTAGCGGTGACTTTCGAAACGTCAATACGCACGAATTAGGATTTTACGAATGTCAGCCGTGGAAGCGAGGGAAAAAAACTATGCAAAAGTAATTTCGCTTGACATTCAGCGGAAAATTGTTGGGTATTAAATGGGGTAAAACAGCGGTGTGTCGCTGGCGCTGCAGCGGCTGAAATTGAAGGATGGCCGGCGCGGGCCGCAGGGAGCCCGCATCCGGCGCACCGGACCGACGTTAATGATTAACACAGACGCGGTCCGAGACCAATTATGCGCTGCCACCACACTCCAAATTAGAAACTATTTTCGCCCATTAGTGGCCAACTTCATAATCAATTACACGTTAAAATTTCACAGCGCTGTTTCGGGAGCTCTCTGTTTGGATAATCGGAGTTTGTGGTCCCACGGCGAGCTATTACGTGGCTCTGTACGGGCCATAAAGGTTTTTGTTAGGCTTCCGACGAATTTTAATGCACGTTTCGAATGCATTTCAGTTCAGGTAACTCCATTAAGCTAAATAATTGTATCCAGCCAAAATTCCCAGTAGCTCATTGCGATGTTTTTTCCAAGAATCGGAGTGCATGTAGAGTGCAGTTAAGGTATTTATGTTATGTGCATTGTATATTTTTCTGTAAGTATAGATTCAAACTTCAGAATTGACGTTCCAAAAAAGAAAGAAAACAAATCTTCCAGAAGATTATTCGAGACAGACAACACTAATAGGATTGAGTGCACTCCGCTAATCATAATTCATCAGCGAGATTAAAGAATAAGCGGCACGATGAGGGGGATGCGGGGCTTCAGAACCAGTACCATCCCCCTGAACCCCCCCCCCCCCTCGCCTGCTCTCGGCGTTCGGATGAGACTGAGAGACAATATGATTGCCACACCTGCGGAAACGACGCAAAGTAACGAGACGAGAAGCTAAATAATTCAACCAACTAACAACGCTACGAACGTTGCTCCACTCCAGTTTTTTTGCACACTTTAATGTGCGGAACACGAACGATTTACTTGCTAATTAGCTTAAAATTAAAAGCAAAACTAAGGAGCGGCTAGCTATAATCTAAATGAAGTCGACATTACCATTTTGATTGAATGTTAATGAGTATGACACATGCACGAGAAAGAAAATAATATAGTTAATTAAACCAAAAATCTACTGGTTAAAGTAGCCATGACTGGGTTTTTTGAAATGTAAGTACCGCAAAATTACATATTTATACAATTTTTATTACACTTCCTTACACATTAACGTACAAAAACATATTAAAAAAAAAACTGAAATTCTACATTTTCAAAGTAGAGTACGTTCCGTACCGTACCGAGTACACGGGTACTTATTTAGCAGATTGCTTTCCTTTAAGTTGTTCTTTAATCTAGGTATGGCCGTGGGCCGCGGTGCTTTACTTCACACCCTCCTACGTCACATCCGGGCGGGTCCCGCGCCACAAAGGATGTTCGCACGCACTTTCATATTAAACCTCTTGCAATGATGCACTGTGTGGAAGAAAATTGTTTTTCTTTTTCACAGGTAGCTTTGAGTTTCGGTTGAGTATTGTTTTTATTTTCAGTGATGGTGAGAAAAGTTCAGTAAAATTAAAAGTAATCTGCTGTAAGTGCATGTTTAATTCAAGACTTCGATCAACAGTTGCAAAGTGAGGTCAGTTAATTATGCAAACTAAACATAAAATTAAATAATTACTGAGCAGGATTTGGAAGCTCGCCTATAAAAGGGAGTAATTAACTTGTCCATAATATCTTGCATTATTTCTTATCTGCAGCAATAAAGGGCCGTGAACGAGGTGATCAGTAGACGATGGGCTATAAGAACATGAATGTGAGGAGTATTATCAGTCGCGCGCCACAGAACGGCAACCGCGAACTCGACGCGGAATTTCGTTAATACCAACCCATATTGGATTAGCGGCGGCACCCGACCGCCGCAATAATATAACGAAATTCAAACATTAATAGGCTCAAACACAATCACGGATGGCCGCATAATCGAGTTAGCTGCTATTCGGTTAAACCCCTATCGCGTAATCTGCCCCATTGTCTGACAGTCGTTGTGCTGATCATGAGGGCCGATTATTGTGGCAATTTCGTGTTTATTGTTTTCAGGTGTCTCCTGTCACCCCGGCGTCCTGAAGGAGGAGCACAATGCCCTTATCTCCGGCGAGGCAATCTCGTAAAATGTTACCGTGAACGTCTGTAACAGTTCCAAAACAATGCTCCGTAATTGTTACTACACCAAAATTAACTTCAATATCTGGCCGTGACACCAAGCTATAACTGAACAAGGACGTTCCAAGAAAACTAACCTGACCATCTAACAATAGAATAACAAACGCAGTGGTAGATAATAAACAAAGTCCCTTGGCAGTCCAAGTAAGTGATACTCAGGTGGAATATACGTCGGACAAGTTAAAAGTTTCACCTCAGTTATGTAGATGCAGCTGAAGGAACAAATAAGTAGATAGAAGCTGTGTCAAAACTGCCAAAAACAAAACTATAAAGTTTGCTTTATAACGGGTAGATATCGCTTTATCTGTTTGAGATGTCGAACTCAATTTGGATCGGTGAAGTTGTCTTTTATAACTTGCTCTAGCTGACCGGCTCCCACGCGATCTTTTGTTCATAACACCACATCTTACTACAGTTTCGGATTTCTAATCAGGTCCCATTGGAATTTAAATCATTTAATCATTAACGCAATCGCTTTAATTAAAAGCAAGTTAATAGAAATAGCAATCACTAAAACATTCACTGACGTGTTCATTTGAAGTAGTCTAATAGCTTTGACCAAGTTACAATTTCAAATTAATGTTAAATAGATAGAATAGTATATCCATAAATAGAGTGAACCAGTTATGTTTACTATGTATTCTCGATATAAAATTGAAAGCTTTTATGAATACTTAACCGTACTTGGAGCGTTAACGTAACACGAGTGTAACGACGCACTGTAACATCACCGATAGCAAAATCTGCTGATTTTTTATTAGATGATAAAACAAACGTCTCGTATTAATTATGAGTCGCGATGCAGTCACATCCCTATTGATCGTAAAGTATCGTTGATAGCCGTTGTAAAATGTTCCAAATCGTTGTCGTGATAATTTATGAAGCATGTTTATGGATGAATTTATGACGTTATCTCTCTGTTCCTCGTATAGTTGTTTAATACGGCGGATTCACTAGCATCCATCCCGTGATTAACGTCATGATTTCCAACTCCCAAAATATATTTTTCCGAGATGAGTTGTAAAGCTAAATTAGTAAACGCCTCACGCGACGAGGGGTAAAGTGAATTAAAGCAACTTGGAGCCTATTACGTGAAGTGAGTTATAAAATAAAGCCGCGGCGAGTAACTTCATACATTACAAGCCGATAACCAGACGAGACTTCTGAGACACAAACCAGTCCCTTTTAGTGAAATTGAAAACTTTTTCTGTTACTCATACCGCGGCCACGACACGGCTCCTTTTAAATCAATTGCCTTTTATAATTAACTTACTCCGTTATTGGAGTGCACTCGCTCGTTGACTCAATTAAAATTCAATCGAGATGTAAATCTATCTATTAAAGAACGAGTTTTTCTGGCAGATATAATTGAATAAAATTGTTTTCTAGATAAGTGTTGCTTACATACGGGCTTCGAGTGGAGATATTACTTAGCAATTCTTTATTGGGGGCGATTAAATTATCAACACATTCTGGTTTGGTTTACGACGACACTTCGGAAACGCGTCAGTCTGTTATCCAGAGTTTATATCTACACTAGACTGAAGTGAACAATTCAAATTATTTATGATAGTAGTGAAAGATACAACAATAAAGTAAAGCATAATAGTCGAGCTGTTACTCGATGGACAGCGTTCAACAATGAGTGTCAATTCTGACATTATGCAGCCCCCTCTAATGCAATGAAACTTCTCGACGTCAGCCCAGGGAGTGCCACTTTTACCTAATTCTTATTAAACATTTATTAGATTAGACAAAAGCTATCGGAGGTAACGTTCTCGATGTTTTATTTATTACCTTTATTGGATTGCTATTTCCTCTTTGTTATGCTTTAGGCAATCTCTAAGTGTCTGTGATATTATTGTCCGTGTCGGCTGGTAGAGCAGTTTCCAGACAGTTTGAATTTTGTTTTACTGTGAAACAAATAGTTTTGCCGCAGACTGCTTGTGACTTACTATCATATTACGGTTTTCAGAAGTAGTTATTTTTGTAAATTCAGTTAGAAAATAAAGTTTTGTTAGGACTTTTTTTTTTTGTATACCGAAGTCAAAAATGATGCTCTGTCTTATCTGACTTACGATGTCTCTTTAGCGCTCATAGAATATTTTTTCACCTCCACGCGGACGAAGCCGCGTTTTAAAGCTAGCTCTGAATAAATTACACTTGCGAAAGTTTTATAACTCAACTTTTAACCACTTACGCGATGCCATACACTTTGTCACTCAACGATTAAGCAATTAACACATTGCCCGAAAAATGGACTTACTTTATATCAAGACTTTTAAATAATATAAAACCAATTCACTTCGGTACATCTATATACATGAGCACTTTCCTCAAAAAGTGTTCCTGAACTTCAACAGTCAGTACGCACCGCTCAGCTGATCGCATTTTTCCTTTTCAGATATTATTTAATCAGAGTTATGCGCGCCATTAATTAAATTACGTTAGCTAAGGGCTGGGCTATAAGAAAATTGCTTTTATTTGTGGGGAGTCATTCAATTAAACATTCATTCATTTGCGGCCCATCGAGTGGCGTCCATTACGTTTAATTATAATTTAGACTGGCTCTTTTGTAATTACATTGCGGTCGGTGGTTGGCACCGGCGTATGCGCCGTTGTGAACGCAGCTTATTAACTAAAAGTATATGGAATTATGACAAAAGTAATTATATTGTCTGCTAGTAAATGTTTTTGTACAAAAAATATCTACCAAACCAAAAATTTATCAACCTCTAAAATAAGATTTTTGCCGTAATAAGTTTCACACGAAAGAAAAAAAAAAACATGAGCAGGTAGATATTTGCCGCTCTGCATTTTATATTTATCTTCTTCTATATTTAAATATAAGTAAATTATAAATTAATCTGTAATCAATAATTCCGTCTACAAATAATACATAGACGGAAGTATTGATCCACTTTCGATATGAAGGTTTAGAAGCACTTACCGTATATAACGAATAGTTCTATATTCCCACGAGAGGGTAGCCAAAGGTGGTCATAATTAGCGGTAGGTTCGTTAACTAAGTAACTGACTACGCAATGCTGGTCTGCGTAATTAAATCACTCAATTAGGCTTATTAAAAAACTCAATCTAAATTAAATTAACTATTACTCACTTTACAAACAATTTAGTTTGCCTAATTAAATTATTATGTGTAAGTACGGAAGACCTCATTTTTAAATTAAGCACGTTTGAATTAATAATAACTTTTCGGTTAAATTTAAAATTAATTTCAAGAATCGTCTTAACTTATTTTTAAACACGTAATTATGAATTGTTTTTATATTAAACTAGCTGTGCCCGCGACTTCGTTCGCGTGGATGTCAGAACTTAACAATGTACCTTTTTTTTTAAAATTGAAAGAAGTTTCATACAAATTTCATCCCCTATTTTATCCCCATTGGGGATCGAATGGATCAAAATCCTTTCCAGCAGATGCCTACGTCATAACATCTACCTGCATGCCAAATTTCAGCCCGATCCGTACAGTGGTTTGGGCTGTGCGTTGACAGATCACTAAGTACGGTTAGCCGATACAAAATCTGAGCCGAAATCTAAAATGATGAACAGCATTCAACCTATGCTGACTAAATTATCGGCTGAAACCATGCTGAGTTCAGACGAGAATTAAGCATTTTGACAGCTGTCTCAGCCTATGCTACTCAGCATTCGCCATTTTTCTTTTCGTGCTGCTCAGATTGTATCGGCTAACTGAACCCACTGTGTCAGTCAGTCACCTTTGAGTTATATAAATATTTAGAGTAGGGCTGTAAGAAGCACATTATACAAGACCTGTTGGAAAAACTATAGACAAGAAAATCTGATGGAAACTTCCAATAAGCTCTACATTAATTGGCATCAAAGCTGAGCTCGGAGCGTCTGCGAAACTTTACAGCACTCATTATACTTATTGCACTTAATTAAAAAGTGTTGAGATATTCACAACAACGCTGTAAACAATACTGACTACTTTCTTAAGTACGCGCTTATTCGTATATATGAGCACTCACCGCACACTAAATTGTTCTAATTAATACAAGAACATTCTTCACATTGTAATTACTCGTAATATGAATTTTAATTTAGAGCAGTGATGAATGGCTTCTTAGGCTGCGTTCGTACGCGAGTCGAGATGCGTGTTAACTAAACGCATTCGTTTTTAAAACTGAATGAACTGGCGGCACTCTATCGGAGTGCTTCCTGCCGACTGTGATAACACCCCGCGCGCTTAATGAGACGTCTGTTGCCATTGTAGCCACTTTAGCTAATTATTGTGAACATTTAATGCGGACGTAATGATCATTGCGTATTTTACCATCGATGTGGGTAAGTGTTTCCGCTACAACATGATAATTACTAATGAAAAGTTTGCCGACGTTGTAAAATTCTTATTACAGTGAACGCTTTCTCATTTATGTTTCCGATATTTTATAGTTATTAAATAGCTGTCTGGTAATTATTATTAATGATGTATTCATAAAAGGAACATACTATTTCGCCAGCGTTTTATTTATTTTCTATAACAAGAAACAAATAACGTAGGAACATTGAAGTTGAAGAATCATAGTTTATTTTTGAGATTGCCCACGTGCAGTGGTAGAAAAAAGAGTAATATTATTTTTCAATTCCCATACAAAAGTGGTCGGTGCGCGGCGGCAAATTGGTTGTATTGTCAATTTGGGCAGTGCGTGCCGGAGCGCAGATGAAATGTTTATTTTCAATTTCCGCCATTTTCCCGCCGCGTCCGCCGCAGGATTAGGATGCGAAACGACTACACTATCCATGGCTAACCTAGTTTTTTATTTTTATTTTTTTAATATGGACTGTACGCCTACCTTTAGAAGTTGAAATAGCAAAACGTGAACACATGTTATCAGAACTTTTTAATAACCGGAAATTCAGTTTGATTAAATAATGTTATTTTTAGATGACTGATCGATGTAGGTCGATTAACACTTACGAATTTATACAACTATTAAAAATGCTAAAGCTTGTGAAGAATTATGAATGTTGGTTACTTTTCCACATAAAAACGACTAAACGTATGTTTGGTACACAGAGAGTTTATCTACTTTATAAAAATAAGTCGGGTTTTCCTTCTTGACGCTATAACTCCAGAACGCACGAACCGATTTCCACGGTTTGTAGCAAAGACTGGTGGCGAAACGGAGTTCGCCGGGTTTGCTAGTTATCAATAAAATAATTATATCAACACGTAGAATAATTCTTGCCCCGGGGCATGACATTTTCATATTACTGAGCTGGCAACGCCGTGAGCATACATAATTAATTAACTTTAAAAAATCCTTAAATATCTGAACTTATTTTACAACGATTTTCAACTTAGACCCTGAAACTACTCAACTACCACGTTTTCATGCAACTGTAACTTAAAACAAAAGCACTGCACATAACTACAACGAGTACTCTGTTCTATAGGACACAGAGTAACAATATACCCCAGAGTGCTGCCTTGCGGAATTGCATGTATGGACCGACTTGAAACAGGTAATTATGCGTGCATATAAATCCGTCAGCGACTGTCTGAGATAAATGCTTGCGAGTCATTTATAAATTTAAAAAATCGTGTCACGTTGCCTGTGGTTGCACTTTTTAGAAACGGCTATTTTTATTTTAGTTTGTGATAGATATGAGACTAAGCCCTGCATTATTTTTTACAGTGCTACTAAGCAACAAAATCTATTAAAAAAAATTAAGCCCTACAATAATGTGCATCCGTCTTCTTGAATTATGTAATAAAAGATCTGTAATAATTTTGGCGATTGAAAAAGAGTGTCCATGGAGTTTCTTGCTCATTCTTCTCCATAGAGATCTACGCTTTGGAATGAGCACCTACTGTACTTTCACAGTTTTTATGTCTTGTGACTGGGACTGTAGCACCATAACTACTTTCTAGTACCTACTAATTTTATTTTATGTCTCTTGATAATTCAAAAGTGCCTGTAATTGGCTTAGTTGAAATAAATTATTTGATTTGATTTGATCTTGTAAAAATCGTGGTACATAGTTTCAGCTAACAGTCATTAGAAAAAAAAAATAGTTTACGTACATAATGTTTTTAGGAAAAATCGAAAACAGAAAGCAATTATTTACCAATAACTCACCATTAAAGGAGTATATCAGATAGCCATAAAGGTCTTAGTTGACTGATCAACAATAACGGAGAAAGGCGGGTAGTTAGCTACGGGCCAAAGGTGGGTTATGGCATGTAATCGGTTACCGACGAGCGATAAGTGGTGGGCACGATTTCAATTCACCATCCGTGATACGAGACCTGGTTATACGAGAGTGGTTGACTGGCTGTTGAAGTCACTATACAATCAGGAGTTTTTTTCCAGGTTCTCCATGAAAACAATCAACCAGAGAGACGTTTATAAGTTACTAGCTGTTGCCAGTGGCTTCACCCGCTACAACTCGAAAATTATCCCACGGGGACATACAATCGGGATAAAAAATATCCTATCTGTTAATCCAGGTTATAAACTATCTGTATACAACATTTTAGCCAAATCCGTTCAGTGGTTTTTGCGTGAAAGAGTTACAAACATTCCTACAACATACACATACATACATCCTCACAAACTTTCGCATTTATAATATCAGTAGGACTAACTGTTCAGCTGCGAGCATCTCTGCCCGCTAATGCTATAACTTGAAAATTATCCAGGTTATGAACTACGACCTAATCCGTTCAGAAGTTTTTTTGAGAAAGAGTAGTAACAAAGATCCATCTATCCGAACAAACTTTTACGTTTTTATTGAGATAGTAGGATAGGATAGGAAGTATTAAAGAGGATAGGATAGGAAATAGTAATAGGGTTAATTATTATTTTGTCACATCGTGCGTGAGATCTGACAATATAATCGATGAGGAATACTAAATACAACGAATTAATCTTAGAAACGGAATATAAATGTCAGTGAGAGAAGAATTTTCAAGACAAGTTTGAGTGTAAAATAAGGTTTTACATCTAAAAATAAGATAAACGCCACACAATCTTCCAACTCTAATCAGATAAGTAATTAATCCAGCAACGTTTCCTAACGCTACCGTTTAAAATACTGTAGCAACCTTAATTGGTTCACAAGATCCTTCGTTGGTGGTACGTAAGTTAAATATTAGCACATTTTATTACCCTGTGTTTACCATCGGCTTCCTTTGAGTTACTTTGACGTCGCCAGCGGCATTTTCATAGATAAAGGGATGCGACCGGACGTTCCTACTAATATTGTACCTAAGTGTGTGCGTTAGTTTGTCTGATCTTTGCTTACACAGGACATGAGGGCCGCTTTAATATCTTTATTGATATCTCTTTGTGGTTCATCTTGAAACAATACGTTTTGGAATGAATACAAAGGATAAACTACTTTATGTTGTTTTGTTTTAAGTTAAACTTTGTTTAAAGTCTCCTTTTTGTTCAATTTGTGGACACACAGCTTTTATATTTCATCTACTATCTCTTAAATCTATTTAATGGGTGCTAGAATTAAATGGTTTTTATTTAAATAATTATCAAATGGCAAAAGAACTAGTTTTCAAAAACATTAAGACAAAAAATCTATAGATTCTAATATCCATGCACATGTCCACAGTATTAGCAAATCTGTTAGACATCAACAAAGTCCACATTAGTAATACGATATTCAGTAGATTATGGCATAAAAGTCGGTAATTTGCTTGACATTTTCTTTCAAAAGGGCTTCTCGACAATTGTATGTTATTTGGTTCGACAAGCGGATCCGTACATATTCAATACCGTGGGTTTCGCCGTAATAGTGTGCAATTTCATAAGTACGGGCAACGGTACCCGGGAAAACACTGGCTCATTATTAAACTGTCGTATGTCGTGTTATTACAGGTTTATTCAGCAATTTGTCTAGCTGGTATCCAAAGGACAAATTATAGTTCTATTCAACAGCATTAGCTACTTTTGTTTGAGTAAAGATATTGTAGGTATTGTTGTTTATATGGATTTTAATGATTTTCAAATATGAGTCATTGTATTCGATTTGCCTATGATGTAAGTGATGACACAGTCACATGTTTTTAGCAGAAATTGGCTTCCAAATCTGACATAGAGGATCAACTTGCCATATCGGATTAACCACCTGTTAATATCCTCTTAAAGTGTTACATCAGGTTTTTATAATCTTCCATCAGCTTTAAATGCAGTGACTAAACATGTTATACGATAGGTATTTCCAATTTCATCAATTCATGCACATAATTTTATAATTCTAGATATAACGATACTAGATCTGATACCTGAATTCCTGGTATCTTCAATCTATCTATAAATAACAGCTAGTATTGGAATATGCGCCATATTAGAACGGCGAGGTGTCACATTTAGGCGCACATACTTGAACAAATGAATGTGTAACACGAGGACATGCCAACGCCGAAGCCAACGCGTTACAGGAATACCGACAGGATGGCCGCGGGCTTATTAACTCCCTCCATTAATTAAATTATTAGAAATCTCGAGCCGGACTAATTAATGAAGAATTCCAACATTTCGGTCCACCTATCGGGGCTTTAATTAAAATTGACAAAGCCGCGGGCGAGCGCTCTCGCTCGCCAAATATCGCCTCTATTAATGAAATGATCACTCCAAACTAATTAAATTATGGAGGTAATGGTGCGTGCAAGTGATACGGGCCGCGGGACGATTCTGACAACTGCCTGTGTAATGTAACACCTCCACGCCCGCCCGCCCGCCGCCACTCCAGCTTTTCAGTCCGATAAAGTGCACCTATCAGCTATGTAATTACATTTTTACTCCGTTATAATTTGTACAAAGGTCCTCAACGGAAACCACTTATTCGGCGAAAGCGTTACACGTATTGAGTGAGCGAACTCGATCAATATGTAGTCATTTTTTAACCGTTAAGTTAATTGGTGCTACCATGTTAGGTACCCGTATAATTTCAAGTGATTTCAATATCCTGCAAATTAATGGCCGCTATTCAGGTATACTGGTAGGTTGGTCCCGTATATTATAATTTCATACTATACGTTGCCCAATTATTTTAAAACTACTCCACGTTGTAGCTAATGAGATGTCGAGTAATAATAACGAGCAATTAAAACGAATCGTACATGAGTATTGAGTATAATACCAGTCCTGTACTACACGAACTTTCAACCTTACAATAACAATTACCGTCCGTATATTATTATTAAACCTCTTAATGGATACCCGTTTTCCAATTAGCGTTTATTCTGTAATTGAGATCATTAATGGGTTTGAAAGCTATTAGTACTAGAATTTAGTCAGTAACCATGTCTACGCAGACGACTTGGCTCTGGCCTGTGAAGACTCAGTGTTCATTATAACGAGACTAAGCGGGCACACAGCACAACACCGTGCGACACAGTACAACACAGTACGACACGGTACGACGCGACGCGACGCTAGGCGCAGCGACATTAAAATGAGTAATTATAATAAAGCTGATATGTCCTCATAATTAACTAAGCCTGATGAAGAGTGCTTTGACGAGAGACGCAACCACAAAGCCGCTACAGCGCTTTATTTTTTCATAGACAAATATAATGATGAGATGTTGCCACTGATTATTTTCCTGTTATTATTTAATCATAATTTTGTATATGAAAAGTTTATGTAGATGCTGTGTTTTGTGGTTTTATTTGTAGCCTATCGACCGATTTACAATGGATGCGGAAAACAACCGTGATTCGATTACCTTTCAATTAATGAGTATAATACTTATTAATTATTTTAAGTGCTAAAGAGCAATTCTTTACACACAATGCAAGAATATTTACTACTTTTCCTATTTCTGAATCAAGATTCCTAAAACAAAACCCCAATTAAGTCTAAAGCAAAAGGATTATTCGCTTTTCAGCCAGCACTTCATACTAGCGCCGCACTATGTCCGATTTCAACAGCGCTTTACCGCTGAATTGCGCTTACAGCACTAGCGCTAATTAGACGGAGTGACAACCCACTCCTGCCATAAAGCGCTGCAGATTTATCGCCACAGATTATTTATATTATGTTTATTAGGCCCCGCCCTCCGCGCCCTGCGCCCAGCTTTCCCGCTAATTGAATTGCCGGGATTTTTATACGTAACAACACCTGAGGAGTTTATTAAAGGTCGTAACGTATGATGTGACCTTAGCTAAGTTGCGTTTAGATTACATAATTTGCTCGGTACTGCTTTATTTTTAGTATCGCTGTATGACTAACGAATTCATGTTCATTATTTCTATATAGGTCATTTGCCTGTACGGTCACCAAAAAATGTAGACGTTTTAAATTTTATTCCACCTCTTAATTGACAGCTCTCGGCTTTCCCCAGTCACAAAAAATATAGGTGTTATTTAATTTTAATGGGTAGTTAAAACTATAATCCGATGAATGACAAATATAACGATCAACAGAACTGACCTAAACACGACACAACGGGGATCGTAATTAACATGCGACCATCATAAATCACCGTTCACAAGGAATACAAGTTATTTTGGCAATCGCACCGGTTATGATTAACAACGTCTCCACCCGTACGCCACAATGATGAATTGACTACGAAAATAACTGTTACTTTATAACAGTTCCAATTTACAAGACAACTCTAAAGACGTTTGGATTTTTCTAGGATAAAAAAATACACATAGGTACTGTTAATTGTTATGTTACCTCTGGTTGTGCGGTTCTGAGGCCTTACCACGAGCTCTTAACGCGATCCAGTTTAGGCTGTGGAAAAGAGACAGATCTATACAAGTCGTCTAGCGCCATCTATTTCCCACAGCCTTAACTCTTGTTGACATAAGGTTCATATCGGTAAGGCAATGTAAAATAACTGAATTTATAGTTCTTCAGCCATCGTGATTAGAGAACCGATACAACACTACGGTATCCACAAGATTACCAACTGATTACAGTTGTAACTTATGCTTTTGATTTTAAAATTAAAGCTTATTTAAGCTTAGCGTTTACTAATTAAGTCTAAAGAGAATCACGAATTAATTGGCTGTTGATCAAAGTCTGCAGTTGTTTTATTTCCAGTTTCAACTTATTACAATATTGTTCAATTAAAATAACTTATGACCTATCGAAACATGACCAAACAAACTAAATATTTTTAGATGAAAAATGAATACTGCATCACAAAAGCAATTTGAACACTATGTCGTGGTTCTTAACATTTATTTTACAATGTGTTGTCCTAATGCAGGGTCCGTGTCCTTATCCTCGGCCGCTATCCGAAGTTGTATCTTTCGTTGATTTGTTGCTTCGGTTTGCACACAGTGTTCTGTAGCTAATTAATTTTAATTGGGCCGAATTGCAACACGTCTATTATACGTTTATACGCGACTTTTGGCCCCTTCGCTTCGTTTGCATACGCTCCCCGACGTTGTTGTTTGTCGTAATAACCTGTATCATTCATCTAGAAAAACATCTGCCAATTTATTTTCCGACAATGTCTTTTAACGTGTCCGCAATTAAGAGAAAACCACACGTCTCCATCGTCTTCTGTATTCCTCATTAGCTCGTAAGTCTATTTATTTTGTTGCGAACGGTACCATTGTTACGCAAGAAACCGTAGGGTTGAGCTTCGTCGTTCTCATTTTTCATAATTTCAATACCAAAGATTGAGCAATAAAAGCAATGTGAAGGGTCTATAAACAGTCTAAATCAGTGTGTATTCTTAATCCTCGCATTGTGCGGAGGACGGAGGGCCACCGCTCACGAATTCCTAACACTTGCAACAATCGCATTTAATTTTCCGCTCGTGCGCCTTTATTGGTAATCGCCTCTCTAAATTGAAACGTGAAGAAATCTCATTGGAACACGTTATGAATTAATGAAAGGATTTGCTCATTTGTTTGTCGGAGTAAATAAACACGCCTCTCTGAACTGACATGTTGGAACAAACACACGATAATTAGTTAATTGGCTGTTACTAGCCTCGGAAATAACTACTTGTTAAAAGATTTTGTTTCCATGCGTTGTCATGATCGCTTTATACTGGAACTTGAAAGCTGTCTACAGAATCAGTCAACTGTAACGCTTATACAGATACGTATTGCGAATTAATAATCTATTATTGTCTCCACACAATGTACTGAAGCCTTGTTTATTAAATCATTACCCATATTAGTCATGTGAACACAAAGTGTGTGCGTTACTCATGCTTGTCATATCTATCATACTATTCACTAGAAGCCAGCCATTTGCGACTAACTTGACAAGGGAACACTGCGGGCGATGCAAACCGGTTGTATAAAAAGTTCAGGCAAACACGCGCACTCTACTTGTTTAATCTCATGAGCAGGCTAATTGTCCACAGCAGTGACGATGACAGTTGGGGTGCGGTGCGCGGGGGGCGGGGGGGCACGTGACCTGTCACTCGCAGGGAAATTAAAACATTCCGTTATTATTTTCATTTCGCAAGCCGGGACAAGCTATGATACCCACTGTGCACGACTGTACTACAAAAAATAGCTGACGTGCCCAACAATAAACTATGGAGTTGTTTGTGTAAACTAGAAATGGACAGTCGTGACCAATTTTACGATTTTGGCAACCTTCAATAAAAACTGAGCCAAAACTGTTAGTGGTCATTCGGCTAAGATTTCTCTGTTCTGCGTTAAATAAAGGTTTTTTAGTCTTGATTAGAGTGCAGAACACGAACGAAAGTACAAAGAGAGACGTAGCAACAAGTATTACTTGGCGTTGGTTACGAGTATTCGTCAAGTTTTCGCATCTCATTGAAAAAATACTGCTCTCACAGTTATTTTGTTTTATGAGAATTTAATAAGAACCGTTTGTGTTCACAATAAGAGGCTGGCGGCACACTCAGCTCGAAAGATAACAATAAAATTTTATTGTTTCTCTTAAACTTTTTACTTTACTGCTTGTTGATAAAATGTTTAACTTTTATGTTCTTGCGGTTATCTTGAAACGTTTAAAGTATCAACATAAAATGCATCATTAAAATACTAAAATGTTCCTCACATAGAAGCATGGAAGTAACTTTCAAGGAAAAGTATGAAAATAAAGCTTTATATTTTCTGAAAAATTATTAGGTACAAGGACACTTTTTTTTTTTTTTTTTAGCGTGGTAAAATCATCAAATGAGTCCTCCAACCCCGGGCAGGGCGGGAGGGACAGTCAGACTTCTACTGACTAAAATCCACGGTGTCCTTCATAGCCTGTTAAGTTCCGGGGTTACGGTAAAGGAATAATCCCGCGACCCCGGCAGGCTTTGGCCCTATGAGAGGGGGGCCCCGTCATTATGCTGACGCTCTTTGAGGCGCGCGTGGGACACAACGCGCCGTCGACCCGGGCATGGTCCTTGGTCGGGCTGCGAGTTGCCCTTTACTCGTTGCCCGCATGCCCGCGCCTACGGTGGCCGGAGATCATGTAGCGAGGTACAAGGACACTTACATATATGAAACAAGGCAATATAACACTTTTTAAAATCAGTCGCGTGATACAAAACTGGGAAATTTCAATATTTCCTTTAATCCCCACATTACCAGCA